>APFE030765001.1:5922-28963 GCA_000404065.3 Pinus taeda
TTTTTAAGTGTTTTAATAAATATACGCGGGTTAGGTATGTATGAACCCGCGTATACACGCGTTTAACTCAGGGCAATGTCGCGTACAGGGAATAAAACACTGTTTTTTAGATATATGACCAGGTCTGGAAGGAGGGGTTGCCCTAGGCCATGGCTGAAGCATCACAAACCATACTGGTGAGATTTGGAGCTATAACAATTATTGCACCCATCTGCCCACATTCCTCCATCATCTGACAACCCACCTCACTCAATTCTACCTCAATCCTGCAGTGCTATAGAATTGTCCTGAACTACTACAAGATTGACTAGAATTGCTACATGATTGAGATAAACATAAGGAAAGAGGGTTCAAATTGACAAAAAAATTCCTCCAAACACCCACCATCAGTAAGAAATCACGTAGGGAAGGGAAAGTAGTGTTTTTCTCTTCAACTTTCATGGTCAAAAAATGAAATTATTTTGTTGAAATTATGCTTGTACAAACATCTTGTAGTGAACCCTTGAAAAATTAAATTTCTCTTTAAAGGCATTTTTTTACTTATGAGGAAGGAAAGGTGGCAACAAAGGTAGTTCACTTGAAGTTTGCATACAGTTCTCCTCCCTCTGACCAGAATAATAGTACCAATTCTCTCACCTATGTCTTGAAGCCATAGGTTGCTTAGAACACAACCCTTCATAGAAAATTCTTTGAGAAAAATTGAGGAAGAAACAATAGGAAACATGGGAGGGAGTTCCAATAGAAGGGATCCCAAAGACACTAACATAATCCATCAACATCCTCCTATTATAGATATCTTCTTAAGCCACAAATGGATGGGTTTGTTTGAAAAATAAACGGGTATGATGATGAGATAACCTGTGAATTTTCCATAGCCCTTTACTCTCAAGGGGAAGATAATGCCACCACTGTTGTAAGGATACTTTCCATCCATTTGAATGCATATCTCATTAGTAGAGTCATCACCATTCCTTTAGGAGTTAGATAGGGTAAGGAAGATAGGACAAAAGGCATCACAACTAAGATAAATTTCTTTCTCCATGAAGAAAAACCATTTGAATACAATAATGGAGCTAGAAGCGAGAACCTTCCTTACCATTGGGATGAAGTGGCATATAGAATCCTAATGTACATATCTTGTGAAGGAAGGTTGAATGTTGTGTATTCTTATCAATTTAGACTACTCTATGAGTTGAGATTCCAAACAAAGTTTCCCATCCTAAGCAGGACCAATATCCCACATTTTCTCCTTCCATCCATGATTAAAATGAGCCAGAGGGTGAGATAAGGGAAAAACTAGTACATTTCCCATCATGGCCTCATAAGGATCATTTTTATGAATGCCTTAAGTCCCATAAGGAGCCTTGTGCTACAAACTGATTTTGTGGACATGGATAGGGAGGCCTTCATCGAGACACAAGCCCAATCTCTAACATAACATGACGAGACCACCAAATCTAACATTGATAAGGAAGAGAAGGTGAAAAAGAGGAGGAAGAAGAGGTTTAAGAAGAAGAAGATGCTGATGATGAAAAGGAAGAGGAGGAAATTGAAGAAAAATATGGAAAATAAAGAAAGGGAAAGGAAGGGAAAATAGAGATAGAAAGATAGACCTTGGGGAGCCCCTTAGTCCTCAGAGGAAGAGGAAACAAAAGAAACATGTAAGCCTCTGACGAGGGGATGCAGAACAATAGGTAGCTACCACCCAAAAAAACCTTAACACACCCATCAAATTCAAAAGGAGGCATCCCAAGTAGGGCCCCTTATACTTTGAAAGGAGGAAAAGAAGTAGGATCAAACAAGGGAAGCCACAACCTCCTTCAACAATCCCAATCATGATTGAGGAATATGTCAACCACTGAGGATGAGAATCGGGATGAAGAAAAAGGAAAATTGAGGAATTCATCTCCCTCAAAGCCAAGGGAAAGAAACCTCATACATACCAAAGGAGGCAAACCATTAGGGAAACTAATGTTAAGCAACCACAAGAAGAAAATTCCCTACTATATGAAAGAGAAAAATTGCTACATGACAAGGAGAAATTGCTATAGGAAGGGATAAAAACACCTTAAGAGGGAGAAGGAGGTACAAAAGGACTCCAAGATCCTGATACACAAAATAATCTCAGATCCTATTACAAGTTTGTTGAATCAGGGAGAATTCTACCCGAAACGTTTGCAATTCCCCTTAGATTTGAGTTAGAAAAAGAGAGAAGACAAACTCACTGGTGGACGAAGATTTCAAAATCAAAGAAAGTGGAGGATGTATGCCTCATGGAGGAAAATATGAAACAAATGGGTAAGGAAGTTCCTGAACTAAGATTCAAGGAGTTAATCAAGAGAGATAAAATGCAACTAGACAATCAAATGTTAAGCGAGAAACTACAAGAAAAGGAGGTACAACTTGCCACCATGGAAATATTATCCATATAGCCCATCTAATGTAGGAAACCATCCAAATCATATTCCATCTTCCTCAAAAAACAATGGCTACAATTTCAAATCAAGACATCAGCACAATATGACTCTCTCCCATTTTAAGATTATAGGAAGTTCATTGACTTCTACCAACAACAAAGAATTGAAGATAGGGCCAAATTGGCTGATTTCTACATTCACAACATGATCCTCATAGACATGAACTTTTGGGACCCCAATTGAAGGTTGGGAGATGCACAACCAATGACCCTATCCTCTTTCCTTGTCCATGAGGAATTAAGGGCTAAGGAAGTGAAGAAATTTATGACCAAGGAAGCAAGTGACCTCTATATATTAGAGTATAACTAAGAAGTCCCAAGGCTGTCATAAGAGACCATAACCTCATATTTGCAGACTCTAAACTAGCCCCTCGCTACATGGAGAAGCAAGATAAAGAAATTCTTCATTTTGAAGGCATTTTTAGGCTTTTGGAGACTGAGTGTTTGCATGCCTTCCAGAGGAGATGGCATGCTCTGCTCCACAATCTACATATCAAGGAATACCACTCCCCTGAAAGGTTGATGAATTCCCTAGAAATGACCTCACTCTAGAATATAATCATTCAAAGATTGAATACCAATTGGATAAGGCTAAAGATCAATCCTCCCTTGCAACTAGGCTTATAGGAGAGAAGAGATCAAGCAGAGGAACACAAAGAGTGGGAAACTATTGAGGAAAATGTAGGCTTTTATCCATAAGAGGATGTTAGTGTCAGTATTTGAAGCCTTCCTCCAATGATCAAACATGCTCTTACAAAGTGATCTTAGGGTTTCAAGGTCAAATTTTGTCATTTCAGTGAGTCTTAAAGTAAAATTTGGTCACTAGGTATTAGGTCTAGGATTTGTTTTCACTCCTTTCAAAATTTTCCAAGTGTCAATCTATGTCACCATTCAGCTGAGTGTACCATCATTCAAAGATTCGTCATCGTCATTTCAGGTTCCAAATGAGTCATTTTACACCTTGTTTGTGCTTCAATTGTGCTCAAGTAGGGCTCATTCCCCTCTCCTAGGAATTTTTGTTTCTGAGCAAGGAAAAATGAATTTGGAAAATGTGAGAGAGGGTTTTGTCCACAATAGACCAAGGAAGAAACATCTCCTTCACTTTTTACACAGGTGTCATGGTTTTAGAGAAATATCAAAAATACAGTTGCCTCAGGAGGATTGCTGCACCTCTGGAGTGACCTTGGTAAAATCAAGATTTATCCTAGCTTGGTTGGCCAAATGACTTTCTTGATGAGTCAAATGATAACTAGACAAAAAGAGATTTCCAATGAGCTATCATTAGATCAATTTGGAGTTGAGTAATACCTTCAAAAGTTGACTACAACAACACTCTGCATTTTGGCAACCTCATTTTGCATATTTTGACCAGTCTTGGGAGATTTGACTTTTGACAGGGAAAATGAACGACATTAAAAAATTCAAGATGTTTTAGAAAGTAGACTCAATAATATTTCCAAAGAGCTATCTCACGCTCAATTTGGACTTCGGGAAGGCCTCCAAAAGTGGTCTGACAAAAGGTGCTGTGCATTAAAATGGCGCTGCGCATTGGATGCTTCCTCTTAGTGAAAAATAACACTGGCGCTGCGCATCAAATTGGCGCCCCGCACCTATTAGGGAAGACCTAATTGCTGCAAATCTCCTTCAAACTTTTCAAAAATCACTTTGATGCTTGTTCCAAGTATGTTTACCATTCCTCCTTGCTAAGAAAGAAGTGTGCTTGATTTCTTGAGTGTGTTTGGCATAATTTCATAGCAAACCCTATTGGCATTGAAAATTTCTCTCATAAACCCTAAATAAGCTAAAAATACCTCTCATAAGCCACCGAGGGTCATTTTCTGCTCTTCTCCTTCATTTACACTTAGTTTACGAAGTCTTTTTCACTATCCATCAGTCATCAAGCTTCACTTCACTAAACCCTACTTTCTACATCAAACCCTAGCCCTAATACACTATTCACTTACCCTAATTCCCAATTATTACATTCCCACTATCCCCCATTCCCTTATCAAACTCTATAACCTAACTCCCTTAAGAATTTGCACCCTCATCTTACACCTCATTTACCTTATAAAACAAATCTCTTCATACTCATCTTGTTATCACTACAAACCTTCATTTCACATCACCTATCACATCACCAAAAAACGCATGGAGAGAGACATAGACTATGAGAGGGTGGAGGAAACTTTTAGTGACACTTCTAGAGAAGCACATGTGTCGAAAAACCCACACAAAGGGGGAAATATCATCTGGTAGGAACCTATCAGTCTCACAGAGTTGCTTGCTTGTCCTCTTGCTATATCTTGTTTTAGACATCATTCTTGCTATGAGTTTTGTGAAATAGTGGAGAGGGTAAATTTTCATCATGAGCTTGCTCGGTTGTTTGTCACTCATCTACATAATGGCCAAGTGAACCTTGCTGTTGTCTCCTTCACCTTGTCACCTACCACCATCTCAGAAGCAACAGGCATTCCAAATGTTGGTGAACTGTGGAACAAAGGACAATATGTTGACAATATGATGAAGGGCTTAAGGCTAAGTTGGAAAAGGCCTTAAGATGAAAAAAGAGCATGATAAACTAAAAATATTGGCTGAAGCATCATTGGCTCAATAAAGCACCTAACAAGGATCACTCATGCCAAATTTCAAGAAATTTAGAGAACTTTTTGACATTTGCATCTTCTTGAAAATTGGCTTACATATCTGGAATTAGCATGGAAAAATATGTAAACCCATAAATAGTGAGAAATTTTGGACAAGGTCTTGGTCACCAAAAGGGAAAAAAACTCCCAAAAAGTGCCCTCTCTGCCACTTTTTTGCTACACAGGAAGTAGTCTTGGGAGAATCAAATTTTGGAGGGGCAAATGAGCTCCAAATCAGAAAAATCAAATTGTTCCAGAAATTAGATAGGTAGGGCTTTCTAACAAGCCAACTTGCACCTAATGTGAACACTAGGAAGGCATCCAAAACTGGCCTTGAAATGGTGCTACGCATTAAAATTTTGGTGCTGTGCATTAAACTGATTTTGCCAGTTTTGCCTAAATTTCCAGTTTTTTCCTAGTTTTCTTGGAAATCGACTTTTTCCTCATTTCTTGGTAAATATATATATGGTAAATGATGAAATTGATGTAAATATGGATGAGAAATACCTTATAGGGTAGATACATCAAGTTTCAGGTGGTTTTGATGAAGAATGAATCAGTTTCCATGGTTTTAGAGGCAAGCTGTTCCACTACCTATATTCCTACTCCTTGTTTAGAATTAGTTGAAACCACACCTCTCTTCATGGATTCGACCCTTGATGGCTAGCACAGGTGGTTCTGTGCCTATATTATGTACTTTCTTGGTCATTTGTAAAGGTTGGACTCTTGTGGAAGCTCTGAACACTATTGTATATCTCTATAACAGTTTGGCAAGGAATAAAACCAAGTTTCACAACTATTTTTGTGGGATTCTTGTGACAGTGAGTTTATGTATTGTTTCTTCTTTGTAATGAGTTTTTATTATGCTTTATATTCATCCACATCTCTCTCTATCTTCTGAACTAAATGAATCAAGGTGAATAGATGAAATACACTCGTTTACAGTGCTTTGTCTTGGGAATGCATTTGGTTTTTTGTGTTTTCAACAGTTTGAAGAGGATTCATGCTCCTCATGCCCTCCTCAACCCCTCAACATTCTAAATCCACCATCTCAAACAATTTCTAGTACATAAATCCATTGTCTACCTCACCCCACAGAACATGTTTGTATCCCTGTGTTGATTTCCCAGACCCAACTGGCCTTCTCCAATTGATCTAGCAACCACAACCTAAAATAAAAAAAAATTCTCTGAGCTACTATACCTAGCCTAAAATCTATATTCAATTCAGTCATCTCTAGTCATAATTGCAACCATCCTAACTTATATAGACAAGCAGAGAGCCCTCTTCTGACCTGGTAGGGCTAGCTACCAGGTTAAGTGTGGTTTGTAGTTACCCTATGATTTTCTCCCTTCATTGTGAGGTCAATCTAGGCACTAACATAGTGCCGACCATACTGGGGAATGTAGTTTTATGTTCCTCAACAAAATGTATCAATTTTAGATCTGATTGTTGATGGTCGACAACGATCAGACACCGGAAGGTTGAAATCATTCACCTGGTGACTCCAGTGTCGAAGAATCCCAAGATTCAGAATTTTTATGGCAACTCTACTCTTTAAGAACCAGTAACCTGAAGAATTTCTTGGTGAATTCATGGTTATCAAAATGGATTCGCTGGATTAAAGGTATGCTCCCATGAGCCAAGATCACATTCTAGATTTCCCAAATAAAATTCTGAAGGTAGATTGGCAAAGAAATTTGCCTACGTTTAAAGATGATGATAGGGATGACACTACTTTACACCTGGTTAGATTTCACATGCATATTCGCAAGTTGAAGGTTGATTTTTTTGAAGATTGATTGATGAAGATATTCATGGCCACTCTGGAAGGTGAAACCCGATATTGGTATGAAGGTTTGCCACCTGCTTGTATTTACTGTTTAAAAGATTTTCATACCATGTTCTTTGAAAGATATAATGAATCTTATCCATCCTTAGTATTAGTTCAGGATTGTTGCAAACATGTTTACAGTTTTATTGAAAATCTTGAGAAAATTTATGAAGATGATGACTTCATGAACAATGAGATCATGGAAGCCTTGTATGAAAATCCATTTTAGCAGCATAAAGAGAGTGATACTTATCAAGATGATTAGGAAAATTTGCAGCAGGTTCAAGATCTTAGTACAATGGAAAATGATGAAAGAGAAAGTGTTATTTCAGATCTACTCATAGAATAAGACAGTATGCAGGGAAATCAAGTTTCAATTTTAGATTGTGATAACGTCAAGTTCGCTATTTTTAGATCTAGATTCAGATCGTGATGATGAAGAGTACCTTGTTCTGAATCCCATGAAGGAGAGCTCTGTTGTTGAGATCATCTGGAAAGAAGAATATGGAGTTATGGACCCAAGTGTTCTCATTTCATTAGAACAAAGTCTTCACGAGGGGGTAATTCACTCCTTTTATGAAAAATAAGAAGAGATCTTTGTTCATGTAAGTGAAAAATCTTCTTTGGATAACTCGTTGGTAAAGGATAGAAATGTTAGTTTTGAGTTTCAAGAACTATCTGAAGTTTTCGCTCATATGAATGATGAGTGCAATAAGAAACATGACAATTTTATTTCCATGTCATATGAAGATGATCAACAATGTTTTCAAATTTCAAAAGATCAGGGAATTGAGAACCGTCATTCAATTTTTTCATGTTCTAAAATGTTATTTCAATAAGATGATTACTATTCTAGTAAGAAAAAACAAAAGTTAATTTCTCCTCTATCTGAAGATGAGATAGATCAACTCCTGAAAAGTCATGTTACAACCCAAGCTAATGCAGGTTTACAGTGTTCATATGGTCAAGAAGTTGTTGGTGAATCTTCTTCCACTTTTGAAAATGATGAAAATCTTGAAATTAGATATGTAGATCAACAAATAGATTTGGTTTTCTTTCATGAAGATGATAAGGCTGTCATGTTTGATAATTTTGAAGAGTGTTTTTTGTTTGAGAATGAATTAGACTATGAAATTGAGGATTATGAGCCTAAGCAATATAATATTCCAGAAATCGAGTTAGAATTTCTCATGCTTGAGGAATTTACAACTAAAACTTAGATAGCAAAAGCTTATACCTCTCTATGCATTCCTATCAATCAACAACCAACTATTCTTTCAGATCAGAATGAAGGGAGTACTTGTATTTTTGCTGCTAGATCTCAAGACAAGCTAGTGCTTCAGGATTTTCAAGATCCCTTCAGCATTCTTTTGCAAGCATTAGAAAAGATGAATGTTTCCTGGTTTGTTAGCATAAGCCTTGGTTTCAGTTGTTATTGTGAGTTGCCTACATGTACATCATTATACCTAGTTAGGGAAGGTGAGAGCAAAATTTTAGTGATTAGCCATCTGGTGGATTGGTTACATTGGAAGGCCCACTTCACATGATTGTACATATTTCTTCAGTAAGCAGGTGGTGGTCATCAATATTTGAAACCATAAAATCTTGATCATCTACTACCATCAATAAGTTTTGTAAGTACTTTTTCAGTTAATTAAGTCTTGAGTCAGTTTTCATTGTGTCAGTTGTCAGTCTTTGGAGTTTTTGACCCGATTGCCCAATGGAAGAGGCACTAGTCTACTTATCCCAGTGATCTATGGTTCTTGGCACCCCCAAGGAGCTACCATCCCCATTGGAGCCAATGTTAGTGTTAGTCTTTGAAGCCTTTCTCCAATGATCAAACATGGTCTTACAAAGTGATCTTAGGGTGTCAATGTCAACTTTTGTCATTTCAGTGAGTCTCCAAGTAAAATTTGGTCACTAGGTATTAGGTCTAGGATTTGCTTTCACTCCTTTCAAAGTTTTCCAAGTGTCGATAAATGTCACCATTTAGTTAAGTGTGCCATCATTCAAAGAGTTTTCATCCTCATGTTAGGTTCCAAATGAGTCATTTTACACCTTGTTTGTGCTTAAATTGTGCTCAAGTAGGGCTCATTCCCCTCTCATAGGGTTTTTGTTTCTGAGCAAGGGAAAATGGATTTGGAAAAAATGAGATAGGTTTTTGTAAAAAATAGACCAAGGAAGAAAAACCCCTTCGATTTTTACACAGGTGTCATGGTTTTAGAGAAATATCAAAAATACAGTTACCTCAAGAGGATTGCTGCACCTGTGGAGTGACCATGGTAAAATCAAGATTTCTCCTAGCCTAGTTGGCCAAATGACTTTCTTGATGAGTCAAATGATAACTAGACACAAAGAGCTTTCCAATGAGCTATCATGAGCTCAATTTAGAATTGAGGAAGACATTCCAAAGTTGACTGCAATGGCACTCTGCATTTAGGTAGCCTCATTTTGCACATTTTGACCAGTCTTGGGAGATTTGACTTTAATAGGGCAAATGAACTCCAAATTGAAAAATTCAAGATGTTTTCGGAAGTATACTCAATAATATTTCCAATGAGCTATCCTGCGCCCAATTTGGACTCTAGGAAGGCCTCTAAAAGTGTTCTAAAAAAGGTGTTGCGCATTGGATGGTTCCTCTCGATGCAAAACAACACTGGTTCTACGCATTAAATTGGTGTTGTGCACCTGTTGCGGAAGACCAAATTGCTGCAAATCCCCTTAAAACTTCTCAAAAATCACTTTGATGCTTGTGCCAAGTAAGTTTACTGTTCTTCCTTGCTAAGAAAGAAGTGTGCTTGATTTCTTGAGTGTGTTTGGCATAATTTCATAGAAAATCCTATTGGCATTGAAAATTTCTCTCATAAACCCTAAATAAGCTAAAAATACCTCTCATAAGCCACCAAGGGTCATTTTATGCTCTTATCCTTCATTTTCACTTAGTTTATCAAGTCTTTTTCACTATCCATTCGTCATCAAGCTTCATTTCACTAAACCCTACTTTCTACATCAAACCCTAGCCCTAATACACTATTCACTTACCCTAATTCCCAATTCTTACATTCCCACTATTCCACATTCCCTTATCAAACTCTATACCCTAAATCCCTCAAGAATTTGCACCCTCATCTTACACCTCACTTACCTTATAAAACAAATCTCTTCATACTCATCTTGTTATCACTACAAACCTTCATTTCACATCACCTATCACATCACCAAAAAACCCATGGAGAGAGACATAGAATATGAGATGGAGGAGGAAAATTTCAATGAAACTTCTAGAGAATCACATGTGCCAAGAAAGCCACACAAAGGGGGAAAGATCATCCAAGAGGAACCTATCAGTCTCACAGAGTTGCTTGCTTGTCCTCTTGCTATATCTTGTTTTAGACATCATTCTTGCTATGAGTTTTGTTTAATGGTGGAGAGTGTAGAGTTTCATCATGATCTTTCCCAGTTGTTTTTCACTCATCTACATAATGGCCAAGTGAACCTTTTTGGTGTCTCGTTCACCTTGTCACCTACCACCATATTAGAAGTAACAGGCATTCCAAATGTTGGTGAATAGTGGAACAAAGGACAGTGTGTTGACAGTATGATGAAGAGGCTTAAGGCTAAGTTGGAAAATGCCTTAAGAAGCAAAAAAGAGCATGATAAACTCAAAATCTTGGTTGAAGCATCATTGGCTCAACAAATCACCTAACAAGGATCACTCATGCCAAATTTCAAGAAATTTGGAGAAATTTTTGACATTTTTGAATTTTTGAAATTGAAAAATAGGCTTTTCCAATAGGTGGCATTGCGCTTTTGAAGGAGGCATCTTCTTGCAAAATGGCTTACATATATAGAATCAGCAAGGAAAAATATGTAAACCTAGAAATAGTGAGAATTTTTGGATAAGGTCTTGGTCACCAAAAGGGCAAAAAACACCCAAAAAGTGCCCTCTCTGCCAATTTTTTGCTACACAGGCAATAGTCTTGGGAGAATCAAAGTTTGGAGGGGAAAATGAGCTCCAAATCAGAAAAATCAAATTGTTCCAGAAATTAGATAGGCAGGGACTTCCAACAAGCCAACTTGCACCTGATTTGGACACAGGGAGGGCCTCCAAAACTGGCCTTGAAATGGTGCTACGCATTAAAAGTTTGGCGGTTTGCATTAAATTGATTTTGCTAGTTTTGCCTAAATTTCCAGTTTTTTCCTATTTTTCTTGGAAATTGACTTTTTCCTCATTCCTTGGTAAGTGTATACATGGTAAACTATGAAATGTATGTAAATATGGATGAAAAATACCTTATAGAGTAGATACATCAAGTTTCATGTGGTTTTGATGAGGAATGAATCAGTTTCCATGGTTTTAGAGGCAAGTTGTTCCACTGCCTATATTTCTGCTCCTTGTTTAGAATTAGTTGAAACCAATCCTCTCTTCATGGATTCAATCCCTGATGGCTAGCACAGGTGGTTTTGTGCCTATATTATGTACTTTATTAGTCATTTGTAAAGGTTAAACTTTTGTGGAAGCTCTGAACACTATTGTATATCTCTACAACAGTTTGGCAATGAATAAAACCAGGTTTCACAGCTATTTTTGTGGGGTTCTTATGACAATGAGTTTATGTATTGTTTCTTCTTTGTAATGAGTTTTTCTTATGTTTTATATGTCTCCACATCTCTCTCTCTATTTTAAACTAAATGAATTAAGGTGAATAGCAAAAATACACTCATTTACAGTGCTTTGTCTTGGGAATGCATTTGGTTTTCTGTGTTTTCAACAATTTGAAGAGGATTCATGCTCCTTATGCCCTCCTAAACCCCTCAACAGTATAAATCCACCATATCAAACAATTTCTATTACATAAATCCTTTGTCTACCTCGCCCCACAGAACATGTTTATATCTCTGAGTTGATTTCCCGGACCCAACCTGCCTTCTCCAATTGATCCAGCAACCAAAACCTAAAATCAAACAAAATTCTCTAAGCTACTATATCTAGCCTAAAATCTATATTCAATTCAGTCATCTCAAGTCATAATTGCAACCATCCTAACTGAGATTGACAAGGAGAGAGCCCTCTCGTGACCTAGTAGGGCTAGCTACCAGGTTAAGCATGGTTTGTAGTTACCCTAGGATTGCGTCCCTTCAATTTGAGGTAAATCAAGGAACTAATAGAGGGAACACCACCTAAGGTCCCTTGGGATGTCGTAGAGGGCACTAGGGCCATGCATGAGCTACAATCAATGAGTAAGTTTCTCATAGGGTGAGCAACGCCTTCAACAGGGGGTGATGATGGGACTCATCAATAGGTCTATTATAAGGTCCAATTTAATATCCTCCAGCTTGCAATGTCTTCTTTTCTAACATTAATTAACATCTTTTTGGCTATAATGCGCTTAATAGGAAGACTAAATGATGATTTTCATACTTTGTGGCCTCATGTGGTTAATGTGCATGAAAAAAACATTTTTAAGTGCATTTACTATGCAGAGGAACATTAGAGACACCTGGAGGAGATGTAGGAGGATTGTCTCCTACATTTACTCTCCTTCAATTCAACTTGATCCCTAAAATCACTTATCAACAAGTCACGATATACTAGAAAACAATGAAATCAAGTAATTGTGAGGATTTAAGGTAGCTAGATCCATATTTTTTGAGTTTTTGTGGGGAAGCAGTTCTCCTTCCAAAGAGGCTACCCGTAAGTCATATTTTTATAAGTAAACAAGCCTAAGGACTAACTAGGATTCAAAATTTTGGAGCAAGGAAGAGCTACTAAGATCTAAGAGCTTGATACTGTCATTCTCATTTTCATTTGCATGATGTACTTAAACTTTATTTTATGTCAACGAAATTTTTACTGTTGTCTCACATCTGAGTTTGTTCCAGTGGGATGAGTCCCCTTGGGTTAGGGCCTAACCCAAAGGCTCTAGTTTGTCTTTGTGTATCTTATCTATGATAATTTTTAGTAGCAACATTTCCTTATTTCTTAGCAGAAGTTTACTTGCAAGAAAAACAATTGTTGTTGTAGGCCTGATTACCACCTCTCTTGTGGGAAGTGTGGTTGAAGAGTCTAGAATAACAAGCCAAAAATATGTGGTTATTTTCCTTTGTATATTTCTAGGCTTTAGATCATTACTCTCTTACATATTCTGTTTCTTCATATCTAGGAGTTAAATCACATTCTTCTTCAATCTTTCATGTATGTAGTTCAGATGCATGCTGTAAAATATATTGACTCTTAATGAAGTAAAATTCAACTGATCCTTTATTATCAAGTTCATTTTGCTACATTTTGAACCTTAGTTTAAGATTATTTTCAAGGAAAAAAAGGGATTGATTGTTGGTATGAATGTACTACCACTAGATTGAAAGGTTGGAAGACCCATCCTACATCTCCCTTGTCATCACCAACCTCTTACTTGTCATCTCCCATTTCCCTCAAAACTCAGCCACTGAAACCACATTGAAGGTCACCATGAGAATTTCCCTTTGTGTAAGATGGGCCTTTGAGAGGTTTTAGGCTTGGAAAAGGCCTCATACAGACTCAATACACCCTCATCTACCATTTCCCACCTTAAAAACGCTTTTTCTACGCTTAGGATGCTCACGGATCCAATCCTGTAGCAAACCAGGGCAATCCTGCAACAATCCTATAACATCATGTAACATTGTCCAAACTTGACTAGGTTTTCTCTAAAATATAGATTTTGTCTCTTATGCTTGAATAATGACCTTTGAGCTCTGAACCCATGATTGAGGATGACTAAAGACCACTTTAGACCTGCTTTTCCTTCACTACAAGTACAATCCTGCAATTAGGATTAGAGGACAAATTTCCAAATTTTAATAGTAATGATGGTTTTCTTATGAAATGCACATGGAATCTATCTCTAAAGCTAAGTTTGTTTGAAAACAATGATAAAAATGGTAATTATTCAATGGGAATTAGATTAGGCCTGATTCTTCAATTCATGCTTTCTTAGGGTTTCAGTTATAAGCACTATTGTTGATATATTAATTTTCTTTCCAAAGCAATTTTTTCACATTCTGCAATTGGATTAATGATTTATATTTCTATAAGAATAATATGGTTTACCTTCTGCAAGTAGGTTAATATTTCATGTTTTTTTCAATTAGCACAATGTTTATATTTCTGCAACCAGAGTTAGTCTTTGCATTTGGGTGAATAACATTTTCATTTCCGCAAGTAGAATGATATTTCCATTCTTGGAGCTAGAGTATAACTATCTCTTTTTCATGCAATTGCCCTCCTTGAGATAGTTGAAAGAGTGGCCTATGTATGCCTTGATCTGCTCCATTTCTTGAAGGTGTCATGAGTAGAACTTGACCTAATGTGCATATAGAACTGTCACGTCTTAAGTTTGTATGAACCCCGGGTTGATAATTAAAGTTGGCAGCCTTGGTAGTCTCAACATTCTTGTTGTGATATCAAGGCTCATCAACAACCATTTAAAGGTTGTTTGGTGAGCCTTAATGATTTGGTCATGAATTTAATTCGGCTACAAGAGAAGTATGTGGGCTCATGTTTCCTTGGGGAACACTCATAAGGAAGACATGGAAAAATTTATAAGGGATGACAGTGCCGACAATAAGGAAAAGAAGTCAATTCCCGTGTAGAAAAGTAAACAACAGGTAAGAGGAAGACCATATTCAAAATCATCCTCATCGAAATTACAGAGAGTAGGGAGTTCAAATTCATTAAAGAAATTGAAGAAACATAGAATAACACTGGAAGAGGAGGAACAACAAAGGAAAAGTTGTAGAGGAGAAGAAAATACACAGATAGTGAACTAAATTTGGTTGCAAATATTGGTATGCAGGTGGTTTCTCCTTGGTGAGGAACAATGGCTCTCAAGTCCTTGTAAAGCAAAAGGGTGGAGATGGCCTTTCTATGGATTCCATTAAGGGTGTGCGTGGAGGATTGTGTCCATGGATTCCTGGAGGGAGAACCTATGAAACATTCTTACTATTGAATTATAGTTAGTTTTTGATTCCTCAAAGAGGATGGAACCACTATGTTTTAATTTAAGGGTAGAGATTTACTCTCTAGATTCCCTTGGCATTTTTTAGTGGAGGCGGTTGACCTCTGGATCCCCTGTGTTTTATTTGACTACTGAGTGACTGGTGGGTGGAGAAAGGAGATCCTTTGGAGCACCCGTTTCAAGTGAAGTTGTTGTTTTTAATCCCTAAAGAAAGCCCCTCAGTCTCTGGCACCTAAATTGGGAGTGAGAACTACAAATAAGCTGGTTGCAACTGTCTATGGTTGGGTGGAGAGTCCATGTCCCAGACTCAGTTGCCCACATTTCTGATTGAAAATTCAAGATAAGACTTTGCTCTCGCATCCTGGCTCAATGGATGTATTTGTTTATGTTTGACTGTAATTTATAATGGTAATTTGGAACTAAATAGACCTATGTATGGGTCAGGTGACTTTAAGTTGGGCTCTATTGCATATATATATATATATTATATCTAAATATTTGGTGTGTGTATATATTCATATTGTAATTTATATACATATAATGTATAATTACATATATGTATATATGTATATATATAGTGGTGTGTGTGTGTTGTGCGTGTGTCTATAATAATATTATATATATTATATATATATTTATATACATATACATATATGTATATATATACATATATATGTATATATTACATATTGTATATATATACATTCTCTTCTCTCTCTCTCTATATATATATTAATATAGTATATCTGTGTGTGTGCACGTGCTTGTGCCATAGGCGTTGAGCACAAGTACCCATGCTTTGTAAATGACAGTCATTGTGTGTTTGTTTCAATGCTTCATGGTAATTATCAGTATAGGATGTGAACTGTGTTTATAACAAACTAGGTCATGTTGTCATCTTGTGTCGTGGCTCAATGGATGTATTTGTTTATGTTTGACTGTAATTTATAATGGTAATTTGGAACTAAAGAGACCCTATGTAATATCTCAGGTGAGTTTAAGTTGGGCTCTATTGCCATATATATATATGCGTGTGTGTGTGCGCACGTGCTTGCACCATAGGCATTGAGCACAAGTACCCATGCTTTGTAAATGACAATGATTGTGTGTTTGTTTCAATGCTTCATGATAATTATCAGTATAGGATGTGAACTATGTTTATAATGAACTAGGTCATGTTGTCATCTCGTGCCACCGCAGGTGGGAAGTATCACATATATATTAACCGTTAGAGGAAATTTCAACCAAAAAGTGGCCTCGTAAGGAAAAATCAAGAAATTAATAAAAAATACCATGTAGACAATTTTTTAATATTACTTTACTTTATCAATGTTCCACAATATTTAATAGAACAAGCTTTAATAATTTTTTTTAATATACTATTTCCAATTTTTTAAATTTTATCCAATCCCTCAATATATATCTTTATTAAAATAAATTTCTATATATAATTTTTATATTTAATTGTCCTATATGTATTTTATATTTAACTAACTTTTTTTAGTGTTTTTTTGCTAAATTTATCTACTGAGGCCAACAATGTTGCCCGATATGATTTTCACTAGGAAATTAATTTGTCCTTTCTGTAATATGTTTTTTAACTGTGTAAACTATTTTATATCTAACTTTTTAAAATATTTAACTATTTTATATTAATTTTTTTTTACTATTTCAATGTTTTATATTTAAGCTATATGTCCATATCAACACACACACACATATATAGTATATATATATTATATTATATATATATATATACTATATATATATAATTATTTAACTTTTTTTTTTTTTTTTGGCATGGTTTATTCTAATGGGTGACCACTCTCTCCTCTTATTTTATATTTTTTACGTAATGCCAAGATTTCAAGATTTACATTGCATTAACAACTTTTTGGATATTCTAATTCATATGGGTAAGGTAGGTAAATAATATTAATAAATATTTTCACCAATATCAAAATTAATAATAAAATATTTCAATGATACCCAAATTAATTATAAAATATTTCACGTATACCCAAATTAAACTATTTAAAATTATTTAAGACATGTACATCTTTTTAAATTTAAAGCATTTTGATTGGTTTACATATTATGACATAAAAATCAAGTAGTCTTTAAGTGCGATTTTTTGGAAAGTTTTCTAATTTATTTTCCTATCTAGTTTGTCTAGAATTTTCTAGGGATTCGTAGAAATCACAAGTTTGAAGGGTGAACTCTTTACAATTAAAGCTCCCGAGGGGATTTTGAGGGTGCTGAATCCATATATGCAGTCAAAAAATCGGTTTAAACAACAAAAACCAAGATTTCTCCCCAAATTTTCTCACTGGATTCCATCGAGAAATCTGCCGAAAAATCCAAAAAGTCACACTTAAAGACTACTCCAACATAAATTACATGAAAATTTCATGGGCAATTTTAGGCTAAAAAATCTTCTAATGATTTTCATTGTCGCTTTGGGGATTGGAACGTCAACGAAGAGCCTTTGGTAGTCATCCTGTGCTATGTTAGAGGTTGCATCGATCCTAACGTCATGCATAATTGGAAAAACTACCATTAGGTTTGGAAAACCCGATATCGCTTCCTTTGACACCCCCTACAGTGTTTTTCAAAATCAGGTGGGAGGGTCCCAGAATGATCACGAGTCGTTGATTTTACGATCGACGATATTATTTTATTTCCCATTCTAGGGGGTGACCTCCCCATACCCTCTGTGTACTTTACTTTTCCAAAATTGCTTCCGGCAACCGCACTATCCAGATGTGTGGAGATCTGCCTATGAAAATTCACACTCTTTAAGTGGTATTAGGTGGGGTCATAGATCAATGGTGAATGATCACTCCCGATGATCCAATGGTGTGCACACCCCCCTAGGTGACCTTAGTGCACACCATCGATCAACATTTTAAGACTAATGGGTGGGATCACATCATCCCTGTGGTGACATCAATGTGAGATTGACTCCCCACAGAGGCCATAGATATACTTCGACGGATCCTGACTGTTGGATCAATTAGTTGATGACAGAGACTGAAAAGTGGGAGCATTGTGGCGGGCGTTCATTGGTCCCATAGGTTAGTGGAAGTTGGGGTTCGCTAGGAAGGTGGCCATGGAGCAACGTGGTAGAAAGAGATTAGCTCCGAGAATTAGAATAAGGCATGGGTCCTTTCCATGTGGGTAAACCGCTAGTGATTTTCTAGTTTAAAACAGGGATATAGTGTATAACTATATATTTATATGGAAATGTGATTACACACACACACACACACACACACACACACACATATCTATGGGTGTCAAGCCTAAGGTAAGGGTGTCCATGATCCTTATGTAAATGTACACATATATATTCATACATGTGTGCAAGAGGGGGAGATGAGACTTAAACAAATAATTGAAACTATTAGAATAAGAACTTAAGAAGGGATAATGAACCTATGGAAAGAAATAGGAAGCAAAAGAAGAAGAATAAGAAAATGTGTATTTTACCCCATTCCTCTATTAGTACCAGGGGAATTGGATAAGGAGAGACAACCATCCCATTAGGGAAGTAAGTTGGGGTGGGTTGGCCAGTTTCACATAGGAATATAGTATATAACTATATATTTATATGGAAATGTGATTATATATATATATATACACACACACACACACACACACACACACACACACATGCACACATGGGTGTCGAGCCTAAGGCAAGGGGGTCCATGATCCTTATGTAGATGTACACATATATAATCATACATGTGTGCAAGAGGGGGAGACGAGACTTAAATAAATAATTCAAAAGAAGAACTTAAGAAGGAATAATGCACCTTTGGAAAGAAATAGGAAGCAAAAAAACAAGAAGAAGAAAATGTGTATTTTAGCCCATTCCTCTAGCAGTACCAAGGGAATTGGATAAGGAGAGACAAGAATCCCATTAGCGAAGTAAGGTGGGGTGGGTTGTTAGAGTGGAGCTCAAGATCTAGTTATTGTAGGAATTCTTGTTGCTAAACATTGGGCTATATAGATAGTCCGTTATAGAAGTAAGTGGGGGGAAGAAACAATTTCGTAACTAATGGAATAGGGTGTCATTTAACCAAGTACATGTGGGTCACCCATCATAATTGTGCCAAAGAAGGATGAGACTTGGCTGACATGTATTGATTTCAAGGTGTTAAACAAAATTATGCTAAAGAACATGTACCCCTTGCCAATGATAGATGATCAGTTGGATTAGTTGCAACAAGCCAAATACTTCACCAAGATGGATTTAAAGTATGGATATCATAAGGTTCAATTAAGAGAAGAAGATACCTAGAAGACTACCTTCAAAACTAGGAAAGGTTTGTATGAGTGGTTATTCATGCTATTTTCCCTATGCAATGCACCATCTATGTGTATGAAGTTAATGCATGATATACTACACCACTTTATAGGTTCATTTGTTCTTGTCTATTTGGATGATATAGTGTTATACATTGCTACATGGGAGGATCACCTATCAAATTTGATGTAGAGTCTCGAAAGTCTTAAGAAGTGTGAGTTTGCACAACAATAAATTATGGCAACAAGGAAGTCTACCACTCATAACTATAAAAATGGAAGTGTCATGAATCCTAACCTTCCATAACCTATAATTTTTATGCCACAAAAATTGGCGGAAAAAAGAGAAAAAGAGATCTGTTACAGTTGTGATAAGAAATACACTAAAGGTCATAAGTGTGCTGAGAAGAAATCTATTCTACATAGATTGTGAAGAGGAGGAAGAAAAGGAACAAGAATCATCAAAAGAGGATGATATACACCAGGAACCAACCCTAGAGAAAGAATAAATTAATATAGACATATCTTCTAATGAAATGGCAAGAATTACCACTCCTGAAACTCTCAAGATAGAATGATATATCAAGAAGAAAAGGGAAATAGTGTTGATTGATTAAGGTAGTACCCATAATTTTATTCATTATAAGATAGCCAAGGAATTGAATTGCTTCCTATAACCAATAGTAGAGTGTCAAGTGATGTCCGCAAATGGAGGAACTATAAATTCCTTTAGAAAGTGCCATAATATCAATATAATCATGGGGGAATATGTATTGAATAGTCCAATTCTTTCCATTCCAATGGGTGGTGCTGATGTTGTACTAGGAGTCCAATAGTTACAATCTTTGAGGATGATAGCTGTTAATTTTCAAGAACTTTTATTGAATTTTTTTTGGGAAGAAAAGGAAGTTGAATTAAGGGGTATCACACTCAAACCAAGAAATATAATCATTTGTAATGGCATGATAAATTTTCTGAAGAAAGAACAATGGGGCATAATTGCACAATTATGCTCACTAGAGGTTCAAATATTGAAATCATCAAGTCTCTAGATCTCCAAAAATATTTGGTCAATAATTCTGAGGTATTTGAGACTCCTGAAGGCCTCCCACTTATTCATGATCATGATCATGCTATTCATTTGATTTAAGGAAGTATTCCTCCAAACATCAGATATCCATATGCCCAAAAGAGTGAAATGAAACATATGGTTGCAAAAATGCTAGAGACTGGTATAATTAAACATAGTCAATGTTCTTTCTCTGCTCCAGTAGTATTGGTGCACAAGAAGGATGGATCATGGTCTATGTATTTGGATTATAGCGAGCTCAACAAGCTCACTATTAAATATAAATTTCCCGTCCCTGTCATTGATGAATTGTTGGATGAATTACATGGAGCAATTTACTCCTTTCGAGCTCGATCTTCGTTCAGGATATCATCAAATTAGAATGAATGCTCAAGACATTCCAAAAATACCATTCATAACTCATGAGGTTCATTATGAATTTTGGGTCATGCCATTTGGCCTTATTAATGCACCTTTCACATTGGAAGGTTTGATGAATTCCATTTTCAAACCCTTCCTTAGAAAATTTGTATTAGTATTTTTTGATGATATACTAATATACAACAAGTCTTGGAAGGATCATGTTCGACATGTTGACATGTTTCTAAAACTATTGGAGGATAAAACATTATATGCAAAAACTTCCAAATGTTTTTTGGAGTACAGGAGGTGGTCATATTGTATCTCATGAGGGTGTTAAGGTAGACCCTAACAAAATTAACTCCATTAAGAAATCGAAAATCTCCACAACCATAAAGCATATTTGAGGATTTCTCGAGTTGAGAGGGTATTATCACAAGTTTGTTAAGAATTATGGGAGAATTGCAACACCTCTAATAAAATTACTGAAGAAATATGCATTTTTTTGGACTTTAAAAACAACTAAGGATTTTCAAAATCTTAAAGAAGAAATGTGTCAAGCACGAGTCTTAGCTATGCTAGACTTCACAAAAACCTTTATTGTGGAATGTGATGCCTCAGGAAATTGAATTGATGCTATTTTAATGCAAGAAGGATGACCCTTTTCTTTTCAAAGTCGTCTAATCAAACAAAGCATTTACCCAATCCTATTTATGAGAAGCAAATGTTGGCAATACTCCATGCAATAAAGCAATGAAGACCTTACCTAAGGGGAAGACAATTCAGGGTAAAAATAAATTATGATAGTATTAGAAAATTTTTGGAACAAATATTATCTTTATAAGAGAAACAAAATGGGTCAAAAAGATGTTGGGTTATGACTTTGAAATCATCAACAAAAAAGGGAAGAAAAATGTGGTTGTAGATGCACTCTGAAGAAAGGATGATGATGTGGAAGCATTTCTTTGTTCCTTTTCTATTAACCAACTTGATTAGATAACTGAACCAAGTGATGAATGGAATAATGACAAAGATGTGTGGACACTCATTCAAAAATTGCAGCAAGATCCTAGTACATCTGATACATTTGGCTGGAAAAATGATTCATTATGGTACAAAGATCGATTATATCTTTGTAAGAATTCTCAAATCAAGAAAAATATTATTTTGGAATTGAACACCTCCCCCTTAGGAGGGATCTCATGATTTTTAAAAACTTACCATATGGTCAAGAATGATTTTTTTTAGGATGGCCTTAAATCTATTATTCAGAAGTTTTTGGAAAAATGTTTGGTTTTCCAACAAAATAAAGTTGAGACAATTAAGACCCTGAGTCTGTTACAATCTTTAGTCATTCCAATTTCGCTTTAGGAGGAGGTCTCAATGTATTTTATCATAGGTTTACCCAAGCCTGAAGGAAAGAGTGTCATCATGGTGGTATTTGAAGACTTACCAAGTATAAACACTTTTGTGCATTATCTCGTCCCTTTAAAGCCCGTACAATTTCTACTTTATTTAAGGAAATAATTCAAAAGCTACATGGAAACCCAAATATTATTGCATGTGAAAAAGATCCAATTTTCATTAGAAATGTTTGGAAAAAATTATTCTCTTGTCTTGGTACTTAATTAGCTCATAGCTCATTTTATCATCCTCAATTTGACGGTCAAACTGAGATAGTGAACAAATGTTTGGAATGATATTTTTGTCGTTTTGTATCTGATAAAAAAACCCAATGCGTCAAGTCACTACCTCTAGCTAAATTGTGGTATAACACTTCCTTCCATATTGAAGCAAAAATGGCCCCATTTATGGAACTTTATAGATATCATCCACCATTGAAACTTAAGGTGTAACACTCCATAAGCTATAACGATTGACTTTGGATAAATCTACTATTAATATTGGAGAGCAAGAGAGACAAGGCATGACATTTACCACAGTAGTTCATGTTAAAAATTCAAATGGTCTATGATTTCAACCGCCCATTTCATATGATCAAAATACAATTATGGCAAAATAGTAGAAGAAAATAGTTTGCGATTCATCACAATGAAGACTATTTGTAATTGAATACATTCTTATTATTCACATTTTCTATCATTCAACACTATTACATTGTCACTTTGCATTCAAGTTTTTTATTTCATCATTTTTCATTATTCAAGTTAATAAAAATCTCTATCATATCAACGAGCTGAGGTAACTGAGTAAATTTAACATTAAAATAAACAAATTAATTTTAAACATATTTAGCATATTTAAAATGATTAGAATAATTATATTTTCATTAAATTATGTGCGACCACACATAACTAAAACTAGCCTAGATCCATCTTAACC
>APFE030765001.1:31203-44577 GCA_000404065.3 Pinus taeda
CTAGTATATGTTTCACTAATTTTTTGTAATAATTTTTTGAAACAATTACAATTAATACATACCTCACTAATTTTTTTTAATGATTTTTTAAAACTATTAGTTTTCAAAATTCAATCTTAAAAGTTTATTTTCACCATAATTTTTCAAAATCTTCTAACATTTACTAACATAGCTAGTGTCACCACTCCCAATTCAATACAAATTTCTTTAACTGCTAAGACTTGCAAGTGCTTTGTTAAGTAACACCTCAGTGATTTATTAAATAACTCGTGAGTGAATGACTTGGATTTTTTATTTGTAATGAGTCAAGTAAATACTCATAACTAACTAGTTATGGGTCTCAAGTGTGCATCTCATTTCCCATCATAGTCAGGGTAACTATCCTTTATGCATGTGAATAGAGGAATCTCAAAAATCTTGTTTGAAAGGTTGAGGCACCAAAGATTGAGGCACCATGTCTCCTTCTCTTTGTGTTTGACTTCAATTCTAGGTATTGTGTAATTTGAACCCTTTGGACACTGTGCCTCTAGAATTTCCATTCCTGCTTTATCTATGTTAAGTGCTGCAAGTGTAAACGAAATGTGGAAAAGAAAATTAAAGGTCTGCCATCTTGCATGCACTAAATACAATAGAGATAAAATATTTGATATTTTCTTTAGTTACTAGGCACTCTAATCCATTTAATAATCAATTTTTCCTCTTTCTTTTTTTCTGTTCAAAATGTCACATTTATTTATAGTGTTTTCAATGCCATACTTAATTACCTAGAATTTTCTTGCCCTCTTCTATGTAGGTTTTATGTGGAGGCTTGGGAGGAAAA
The DNA here is from genome assembly GCA_000404065.3 of Pinus taeda. Taxonomy (NCBI): domain Eukaryota; kingdom Viridiplantae; phylum Streptophyta; class Pinopsida; order Pinales; family Pinaceae; genus Pinus; species Pinus taeda. The sequence goes on from APFE030765001.1 coordinate 32,024, forward strand.
TTGGAATTTTTTTCATTGGATGGGATATTTGCTTGAAGAAAATTGTATTTTTTGATAACCCTTGGGCTAAGTATTATGGTTTCTCAAGTACAAAATCTCATCTTAACAATTATAAGAGTATACAAAATGCCACCTTAGAAATTTTAGGAATTTTTATTTATTTATATGTTTTTCCTAGAGAAAAACGATTATAAGAGTTTGATTGAGTCAACCTACATATGAGGTGACTATCCTCACTACTCATTTGATAACTACTTTATGATAGTGTTGGGACTCACAATTTTCATGATTCCCTTATCTTATTTCTTAGTTCTAATATTGTTTCTTGTATATTTCCTATATTTATGATACATTAACCTATATGACATAGGTTTTAGAAAGAATTAATTTACTTTTACTATTTCACCTTTCTCATGAACTATTTCAATTGTAAAAGCACTATCTTCTCATGCTTGAATATTTATTATGAACAAGGGTTTTGCGATAGCTAGAACTTGATGTTATTTCTTGATCCGATTTTGGTAAAATTGGGATAGCGTGATGCTATTTCAGCCAACTATAGTGAAAAGCGAGCCTTATTCTTATCTGAGTAAATATGTTAGGGACAAAGCCCTTAGTTCTCTCATCTAGGTGATATTAAGACTATTTTGTAATTGAAAATGAGCATCTTGATAATCTAGATCTTCAAGATTGCTCTTTGTTAAAATATTTTATGTTTTGACCTTACATGACTATGGTTTAAAGATGGGGGCTTGTGTCTCTAAATAGATATTTTGGATGTAATATTTTTATATATTTGATAAACTTGATGAAGTAATCATTATTTCATAATATAATGCAAGTTTTTTTTGTTGAGAGTTAATTTACTATTCTGATTTCTCCTACAAGTTAGCCTAAATCTAGTAGTTTGGTACCTCTCTTGGATGAGGCACTTTCTTCTTTTGTATCATTAGGTCCACATTTTCTCTCTTTATGTAAATAATCTATCTATTATATTAATTGCAAATCGTGTGCTTTATTTTGAGAAGGGATAATATCAGTAGCCATAATATTGGTTTGCACTGATTACTCTTTAGATAAACTGATTTATTATTGCTGATGCTTTACTACTATTCTCTTATGGTTATCTCTCAATCATGGATGCTTCTACACTAGCTTAGTTTCTTTCCTATTACTTGTTATTTTCTATTCCATAGAGTATAGTTTTTTAGTGTTGTTCATTTAATTATATGATTTCGGTTTCTTAGGTAGAAACTTAGAATTTTATAGATTTCCTTGTTTCTTGTGAAGAGTAATTATAGTTCGATATTTTTGAATTATTTTTAGAAGATATAGTTTATGTGAGAAATACATCTTTTCAATTGATGTTTCAAGTTGAGAATCTTGCATATACTTTGCAGACAACCTTGAAATAACTAGAGGAGACTTGAGATTGAAAATTTAATATATGGTAATTAGTTGCTTCTTTAGAACAATTAATTATCCCAACATATATCTTTTCTACTATTTAAGAAAACATACTCACCAATATTATCTTATATTATTAATTATCTATCATTTCTCTATTTAAGTTGTTGACATGGTGTAATGCCATGAAATGATACAATAACTATTAAAGAAAGATATTAGTGAAATGATACAATAACTATTAAAAAAAGGAAATCCATCATGGTTTAGTACTAAATTCTCATGCGGGTGTAATTACCACTATTTGATCATATTTGATATGTATAAACTTCCTGTAATATAATTGGCTATCCATGATGGTGAGCATAGGCATTACAATTAAGGGATCCATCAAATATGCATTTTATTTTTTATAATAATATATGTCATGATAGTGGTGTTAAGAATAGATGTAGATACACTTCATAGTGGGGAATTTGAGATAGAAAAAGATATGTCTCTTGTTGATCATTTCAATTTAGAGAACTTAATAGCCAAAGGAGTAAGTGCATTTATGTGTGTTAATTATAAATTGATTTCTGCCAAAAAAACTAATAATTATATTACACTTTGTTTAGATGAAATCACGCTAACTTACCATTTACATAGAGGATATGGATTAGGAGCAAACGTTTCTTGGGGGTGGTAGCCCCCTTGTACCGAGTGTAGGGTAGTGCCCCCCTTGGACCCTATATTACTTGGGAAAACCTACCTATGGTTTTGTGCATGGGGTTTGCACATGGTTTTGGGTATGATAGTTTTCTTCCCATGGTATTTTGTAGATCTAGTCAAGGGAACTAAGGTTATGCTCATATCGAGGGTTAATAGATTGGGGTTTATGAATGCTTCGACATGTATATATATGTATTGTAACATTGAAATCAATATAATAAAAAATCAATCTCATAGTCCCCGTTTTTGGATTGAGGGGAAAATCTCTCTATATTTGTTTTATGTCTCTCACTATTATATATTTTTTGTTTTAAGAATTCATTTGCAAGTAATATATTTACAGGGTTAAAACCTACATTTGGTATCATAGCTGTTTCGCCTTCAAGGGGATGCCTTTTTTGCTTAGGGGTTTTGCTTAGCCCTGTGGTAGACCCTGTTTAGTGGGAGATTTGTGGGATAGATTCTTGTAGTTAAAGAAGATGGCGAGCATTGGGAAAGTAGAGATCGAGAAATTTAATGGTGAGAGTTTTGAGTTGTGGAAACTCAAGATGGAGTATCTACTCGTGGATAAAGATGAGTCGATCATGATATATCTAGGTATTAAACCAATGTCAATGCCAGTAGAAGACTCGATGGAGTTGGATCAAAGAGAAAAGAGAACAATACATTTACGTATCTCAGATTTAGTATTGTTGAATGTATCACGGGAAGCTATGGTGAAGGCTTTGTGGGACAAGTTAGAGACTTGTACCAATCTAAGTCTCTTGTGAACAAAGTTTTCATACGAAAAAAGTTGTATAACCCAAGGATGAAGGATGGAGACTCAGTGACAGAGCATCTGAAAGCCTTTAATATTTTGGTAAGCTAGTTTGTATCTATTGATAATAAAATTTCAGATGAAGAGAAGTGCATCAGTTTGTTGTATTCTCTACCAAATTCATGGGATAGTCTAGTTGCTGCAATAGGTAGCAATACAATTACCTTGAAGTTTGATGAACTAGTCTCATCCTTGTTATCAGAGGAGATGAGATGAAAAAATATGGAGAGACATAATGGAGATGCCTTGTATACAAAAGGATGATCCTAGAATAGAAACATAAATAAGTCCTCGAGTGAGAGATCTAAATCAAGAGGGAAATCTAAATCTCCAAGAAAAACTATAAAGTTGTGTTAGAAATGTGGAAAGGAAAGACACTTCAAAAAGGACTGTAGATCTAAAGCTCGTGAGAAAGGAACGAGATATGATGATGCTCCTTATACAGAGGTGAAAACCACCTCATATGAAGGTGGGGATGTGTACTTGGATTCTTCTTCAAGTACACATGTAGATCATGAGGCATGGTTGATTGACTCAAGTGCATCCTTTCACTTCACTCCCCACAAGAAGTGGTTCTTCGAGTATGAGAAATATGATTGTGGTGATGTCTTATTAGGGGATGATAGGAAGGCTAGAATCATCAGACATGAAAAAGTCAAGTTGAAGTTGCAAGGTGGAAAGATTAGAACATTTGAGGGTGTTCTGCATATTCCTGCAATGGCCAGAATCTGATTTATGTAAGAAAGGTGGATGATGTAGGTGTAAAAATAGTGTTCAAGAAAGATACCTGAAAGGTGGTTTAGGGAGCAATGATATTGATGTAGGGAGATTCAATTGGAACTCTGTATAAGCTTTTGGGTAGACTTACTATTATTAATGGGTGCAACAAATCCATGGTTCCTAAAAGTGGAGCAGAAAATCTAGTGGTCTCTAGAGAAAAGACCGTGCTATGGCATCAAAGTCTTGGAAATATTGGAGAGAAGGGCCTTTGAATACTTCAGGATAATGATATGGTATAAGGTATGTCTAATTTATCTATGGATTTTGATTTCTGTAAACATTTTGTATATGGGAAGTAGAATCAGGCCAGTTTCCCCTTTCGTGCTAAGAGGGCGAAAGGGATATTAGAGCTTGTGCATATTGATGTGTTTGGACTTGTGTTAGTTCCATAAATAGGTAATTTTGTGTACTATGTATCATTTATAGATGAATTCTCAAGGAATACATGGATATATTTCCTGAGGAATAAATATGAAGTATTTGATAGGTTTAAAGAATTTAAGACTTTGGTGGAAAACCAAACAAAGAAAAAGATAAAGGTGTTGAGGAAAGATAACGATGGAGAGTTATGCAAGAATGAATTTGAAGAGTTTTGTAATAAGTGTGGTATAACATGAAAAAATACTACTCCATACACATCTCAGCAAAACAGAGTTGCAAAAATAATGAACATGACATTGATGGAAAAGGAAAGAAGCATGCTCAGTGGTGTGAAGTTAGGAAAAAAATTCTAAGCATAGGTGGTGTAGTCTGAATGTTACCTGGTTAATAGATCACCTTCATCAATGTTGGAGGATAAGATGCCACGTGAGGTATGGACTGGTAACAAAACTTGTATTTCAAATTTGAGGGTATTTGGATGTGATGCATATCTACATGTTCCAAAGGAGAAAATGACCAAGTTTGATAGTAAATTTAAAAGGTGCATCTTTATTGGGTTTAAGAATGGTTTAAAATGTTATAAGATTTATAACCCAAAAATAAGGAAGGTTGTGGAAAACCAAGATGTGGTTTATAAAGAGGTGAAAGATGTTATTAAACATGAAGTCCTACCAAAGGAACATGAGAAGATAGAGTTTGAGATAAAGGAGGAAGAATCATAATCTACAACAGAACAAGAATTAGAAGATGAAGAGCTACAAACTCTAGCTGTGAGAAGATCAATTCGAGAAAGAAGGCACCCAAAAAGGTATAGTCCATATTCTTTCTATTCAAATTTTGCTTTATCTATTACTGACAATGATCCTATGACTATCAAAGAGGCAGTATATTCAGAGGATAGTAAACTATAGAAGATTCCATGGTTGATGAAATGACATCTTTGGAAAAAAATGAGGCTTGGGATTTGTTGGAGTTGGCAGCTAGAAGGAAATGCATTGGAATAAAGTGGATCTTTAAGAAGAAGATGAATGGAGAAGGAAAAATGGAGAAATACTGATATGAAAATGAGATCTAAGATAATTAATAAGGTATTACAGACTTTTGTGCACGGATTAGTCTATGTCATTATATGAAATGGATCAATAAGATTGCGAAATGCACAAATAATGAAGCATTAACAAAATATAATTGATAACACTTGACACCAAAAAATTAATAAGGAGTTCACCCAATACTCCTGGGCTACATCTTCTGGTCTAGCCTTCAGTGGTGGCCTCTCTATTATGTCTTCAAGCAGATTTTTTCTTACAACATTGAGCCGAATTTGAGTCTCACACATAAACAAAAATACAATAATAAGAGCTTACTTGAACCTCTCAAGTTATCTTATGAGTGCACAGACTCCCCTAATGTTCTCTATCTAAGCTCTGTCTCAGCATTTGCTTGTAACACTGCCTCATCTCATGCTCTTTGTCTATGGCTTTTTTTAAAGTCAATGCTGCCTGTTCATTTCATCTCTTTGGTTCTTCAATTTCTCGGGCCTTTGTTCATTCGAATCCCTCTTCCAACATTTCCCAAGTATGGTGTAACACCTGAAGGGGAGGTGGCCACCGATTTCATAACATAAGAATGCCTGGGTCCCCTTGAAATCCACCGGATTCCCAAATGCATCCGTTTTTCATAAACACAGAGAAATATGCATAAAATAGGAAAAATATACCAAAACTCATATATCGGACTTGAAACGTCCCTAGGTATGATTCATTCCCTATCGGGTCCATTCATAAGTCGCAATCACATCCCGAAAGGGATCCATCTCTGTGTATTTTGTTTAATATGAAAATACACTAAAAGCATTGTAAATCCCCACATTCTAGACTTGAAATATTGTTTAATATGGTTAATAAAACCTTTTGGGTCCACAACATCGCATCGGTACTTTTCCTTTTAACCTTTTATTTGTTCGCGAAAATGCTATTTAGAAAGGAAAACATAGTTTTTCGGACTTCAAATTACATGCATTGCTGCTTATTTTATGATTGGGTCCGCAATATCGTTTCCTTTATGGTTATTGGCTCCGCTCCACTGCATAGTTCCGATACGATGCGGTGATGCGAATATCACAATCACTCATCTCAAGAACCCTTGGGCCATTATAAAATGCTCTTATGCATGTTCCGACATTGATCCTGCGATGTGATATGGGCTAGCGCACTTGATCGACGGTCCAGATTCACTCCGCCATTCACTCACCACAATTTTATATATACAGAGCACCGATCCCTTCCGATAGTCTCCGCTGTTTATGATTTGCTGATCCAAACTGGATCTTTGATCGGCTAGATTAGACGACTACTGTACATCACCTATTCCTTCTCCAATTACTCTGTTTTTTCATTGATTTCATGGGTTTTGGGCTACCCGATAGTGTTTTTCTGCTCTATTAATGGTGTCCGTCTTTCGATGTTTTCGATCCTTTAAAGGATTTTTGGCTTCGGGCATCATTTTTAATAGTTTTAAGAAGACTTAGAGGGCATTCCTAGATCCATTTGGATCACGTCTTCCCACAGAAAAAGGATTTTGGACCACCAAAAGTTGGGTTTCATGCATCAATCAAGTGAGGGTATCGCTACCTCACTTGTCCAATCTCTATCCATTTTTCACTGCCGGGTTTTGAACCTTTGAGTCCAATCCTTAGGTACTCAACATCTCCTCTACATGTTGTCCTCACCTTCCTGTCCAGAACTATATCTTCCTACAGTTCATTGAGGTATTCAAGAAACAGATCATCAATGGAAGGAAATTGACTTTTCTCTTCAAGATCTTCAATTAATGAAGGTTCAAACAGTCTTAAATTTTCTAAATTTACTACTAAATAGATGTGCATGTATGCTGGCAGATCAAGGCAAAAATCATTCTCACCAATTTTCTCAAGTACCTTAAAAGGCCCATACCTTATTGGCTTCATCTTCTTTCCTTCACCTTGCATTCTATCCTTATTGATATACAACCATACTTGATCGCCAACTTGGAAGCTGTGCTCCACCCGGTGTTTATCATGCCTTGCCTTGTATTTGGCTTGTCTCTTTTCCAGCTATTCCTGCATTTCCTGGTGCGTCTCTTGGATCTGTTCAATGAATTTGGTTTCTTTATCCACATCACTGTGTCCAGAAACTGCTATATATTTTTCAAATACAAAATCCAAGGGAGACCTTGGTATAAAACCAAAACAGGTCTCAGAAGGAGATCTTTGTGTAGAAGAATGTTTAGCACGGTTGTAAGCATGTTGCACATAACATAAATGTTCATCCCAAAGCTTGGGATGCTTGCTGCAATAACCCGAGCAACTAGATCACTGTCTGGTTGACTACCTCTATTTGGTCATTTGTTTGTGGATGAAAGGCTATGATTTTCTTCAGTCTAGTGTCCATTAATTCCCACAGACTTGACCAAAGATTTCCAGTAAATTGGGAGTCTCGATCTGATACTATAGAAGTGGATAACCCAAAATGCACCCAGACATGTTGAAAGAACAATTTTTTTGTTTGTTCCATTGTAATCTACTTATTACAAGGTATTAAAATACACATTTTGCTGAACCTGAACATAATAACATATAAATAGTCATGTCCCATTGTAGATTTTGTCAATCCCCTAACAAAGTCCATGGAAACACTTTCCCAAGGATGGGAAGGGACTAGTAGTGGAGTGTACAAGCCTATTTTTCTATTGCTGGGCTTGCTTTTAGCACACATGGTACACCCTCTTATATATTAGAAACTGTTTCATGCATTTCTGGCCAATAAAAGTAACTTTATAGTTTTGCAATTGTTTTGCTTACACCAAAATGACCTGATATCAGAGAAGTATGTGCTTCCCTAATTATATTAATTCTCTCTATTTGTGGAATGCATAGCTTTCCCAAATGATACAAGAGTTGGTCCTTAATATAGTAATCCACTTCTTCTACCTTTTTTTCCATTACTTAAAGGTGCATATACATCTTTAAAGTCTATATATTGAGCATATTGTTCAATGTAGATTTCGTGCATTACTGAATTAGGCTTAAGTATAGTAGATGCATTTATGATTGGTCTAGACAACATATCTACAACTTTATTGTGTATGCCCTTTTTAAATTTGATGACTAAATGAATTTGTTGTAGGAAACCCATCCACCTATATTGTCTTGATTGCTGCAACTTCGTTTGTGAGTGTAAATATTGAAGTGGTTGATGATCAATATGCATAACATTTTCTTTGCCCATTAGGTAATGTTTCCACTTTTTCATACTCTGGACTAATGCATACAATTCCTTATCATATGTAGGATAATTAACTACTGCAAAATTAAAAGTCTCAGAATGGTAGCAAATGGGCTTACCATGTTTCATCAACACTACTCCCATGGAATAATCACTCGCATCTATTTCAATGTCAAATGGTTGTTGAAGATTTGGCAATGCTAGTACCGATGTTGTACTATTTTTTTTCTTTCAAGGTGTCGAAAGATTTTTGCTATTTTCCTCCCCACTGAAACACCTTGGTCAATCCTGTCAATGCATGTAAGGGAGATGCAATTGAGGAAAAGTTAGCAATAAACTTTCTCCAATATTGTGCTGCCCCTAGGAAGCTTCTAATTTCAGTAGCAGACTTGGATTTAGGCCAGTTTAAAATGACTGCAACCTTAGAGGGATCTATCTTAAATTCACCACCCCCTACTATGTGACCCAAATAATTCAAATATGTTTTTCCAAATTCACATTTTGATAATTTAGCATAGAGATATTCCTTTCTCAAAACATCTAGAGTCTGCTTTACATGCTGCAAATGTTCTTCCCATGTTTTATTAAATACAGGAATGTCATCCAAATATACAATTACAATCGTCAATAAAACACATGAGTACATCATTCATTACTCTCATGAAAGTGGCAGGAAAATTAGTCAAGCCAAAAGGCATAACTAGCCATTAATACAACCCTTGCTTTGTTTTGAAAGCACTTTTCCATGCATCTTGCTCTACTACTCTGACCTGATGGTAACCACTATGTAGGTCCAACTTGGAAAAGAAAAGAACTTCTATCAGCTGATCTAATAGATCATCTATGCGAGGAAGGGGATAACGATTTTTGATCGTTATTTTATTCAACACTTAGTAATCAATGCACATCCTCCACAAACCATCCTTCTTTCTCACCAACATGATTGGAGATTTGCATGGTGGTGTGCTCAGTCTTATGAACCCTTTCTCGAGCAGCTCTTGTACCTTCTTCTTGATTTCTACATTCTCTAAAGCGGATAACCTATACATTCTGATGTTAGGCAACAGAGCATCTTGCTGCAAATTAATATCATGTACGATTTCCCTTTTTGGTGGTAGACCTTTAGGTTATTGAAATAATATATCATATTCTGAACAACCTTTTCTAAATCATCTTGATGTTTAGTATCACAACCCTCAAATATATTGGTTTTTTCAGGTTTCTTTTCCTTTACAACCATCAGTAAAAATTGCTTACATGAATTTACAATCCTTTTCATCCGCCTTGAGTTTATGAGAGTATAATTATTTTTGATTTTGTGAGCTCTTACAATATATTCTATTCCATCTTTAACAAGTTGATACTTAATTTCAGCTCTATAGAAGATTTATTTTCTATCATACATGTAAGGACTTCCCAAAACAATTCCACATATATCCAAGGGAATTACATCCAACTAAACCTCATCTACAAATGTTGAAACAATGGAAAAACTAAGTTTACATTGTCTAGTCACTTGTAGCTTTGCTTTATCACATAACCAACCCAATGGATATGGCTTCTTGTGAGGTGTGGTTAGTAATCCCAGTTTCTTTACAATTGCTCTAGAAATTAATTTTACTTGTGAACCACTATCAAACAAAGTATCAATCTTTAGATGCTTGGAAATAACTCTAATATGAAAAATCTCATGTCTTCTTCTCTCATTTTCTTCACTATTAATAGTTTGGGCAGAATTACTAGAAGATGCTTAAGAATTTTTACCTTGTATACTTGTGGCTGTGATGGTTGTTTCATCGCTTGAGTCTGACCCCAAATATCTTTGAACAACATCAACAACCTTCTTCTTCTTGCCAATGAACGTCTTGGGTTACAGCTCCGGATGCAAAGACCAACAATATTTATCATCATGTCCATCCTTCTTGCATTGAGTGCATGAAGGTTTGGTCTTTTGTACAACATTGGCCTTCCTCTATTTCCATTTCTACTCCTCTTTTACTCGTTCTTGCTTGTAGTGGGTTTGGATGGTCCTCCAATCTCTGGGACCACATCCTTGCCTCTAGCCTCTAGATGGGTAGCTTGAACAAATACCTCATCTATGCTAATAGGGTTAAACATGAGAATGGTATGTCTCAAATAACTATGTATACCACCTATATACTTCAACAAAGTTTTAGGTGAGGCTAAAGAAATGCCTAGAACCAAAGCTCGTTTTCTAAACTCTTGGGTGTAACTTTGTACACTTTGCTGTTTTAATTGGCGAAGAGTTTGTTAGCTCATCATAGCTTGCTGCATATAAGCTAGTGGATAGAATTTATTTTTAATTGTAGAAACAAATTCACTTCAGACAAATAACTTTACCATGCTTCTTCAAGTCAAATTGTGTTCTTTCTTCCCACCATAGCAAGGCAGTTCCTCCAAGGCATAGGGTGGCCAGCTGAATCTTACTTCTATCTGAATCAATATTTTGCACACTGCAGTACACATCAATCTTCCTAATCCATTTATCTAACTTCTCTGCATTCAAATCTCCATCATAAATAGACAAATCAATTTTAACATCTAATTTAATTAAAGATGTTGTCTTCTTTTTATTTTCAGGGCTATCAGGAGGTGTGGGAAGTTTTTCTTCTTTCCCTTTACCTTTAGAAAGGTTATTTAAGAGAGATTCTTTTGCTCCTTTGTCATGTTGGGAAGTTGAAGAATCTTCACTTTGACTTTTCTTAATTTCTCTATACATTTCCTCTACCATGGCTCTCATAGTCATGAAACTGTCCATGAACTCAGAGTCTGATTCCAAGGGAATCTCTTCTGACATTTTCCTCCTAGTATAGAATCTACCAATTTCTGGGTTAGATTCAACCAATTCTCCTTTTCCTAATTTAAGCTTTGATCTAGTTATCATTCACAAACAATCCAGCAAAAGCTTGTCTAACCTTAGTAACCTTAAGCTCTGATACCACTTGATCTGAAAATGAGATCTAAGATAATTAATAAGGTATTACAGACTTTTATGCATGGATTAGTCTATGTCATTATATGCAATGGATTGATAAAATTGTGAAATGCATAGACAATGAAGTAGTAACAAAACATAACAGATAACACTTGACACCGCAATTTAATAAGGAGTTCACCCAATACTCCTTGGCTACATCTGCTGGTCCCTCCTTCAGTGGTGGCCTCTCTATTATGTCTTCAAGCAGAGTTTTGTTTACAATAGTAAGCTCAATTTGAGCCTCACACACAAACAAAAATACAATAATAAGAGCTTACTTGAACCTCTCAAGTTCTCTTATGAGTACACAGACTCCCCTAATGTTCTCTATTTGAGCTTTGTCTCGGCATTTGCTTGTAACACTGCCTCCTCTCATGCTCTCTGTCTGTGGCATTTTTTAAAGCCAACGTTGCCCATTCATTTCATCTCTTCGGCTCTTCGGTTTCCCAGGCCTCTGTCCATTTGAATCCCTCATCCAACGTTTCCCAAGTATGGCATAATGCCTGAAGGGCAGGTGGCCACTGATTTCATAATGTAAGAATGCCTAGGTCCCTTTGAAATCCATCGGATTCCAAAACGTAGCCGTTTTTCATAAACACAGAGAAATATGCATAAAACAGGAAATATTTTCCAAAACCCATATATCGAACTTGAAACATCCCTAAGTATGCTTCATTCCCCTATCGAGTTTGTTCATAAGTTGCAACCGTATGTGGGAAGGGCTCCATCTTTGTGTATTTCGTTTAATGCGAAAATACACTAAAAGTGATATAAGTTCTCGCATTCCAGACTTGAAATATTATTTAATATGGTTAATAAACCCTGTCGGGTCCATAACATTGCATCGGCACTTTTCTTTTTAACGTTTCGTTGGTTCGCCAAAATGTGATTTACAAAGGAAAACATAGTTTTTTGGACTTCAAATTACATGCAGTGCTACCTATTTTATGATCAGGTCCGCAATATCGCTGCCTTTATGGTTATCGGCCCCGCTCCACTGCATAGTTCCGATGCGATGTGGCAATGCGATATATCGCAATCGCTAATCGCAACAACCCTCGGGCCATTATAAAACACTCCTATGCATGTTGCAACAACGATCCCACGACGTGATATGGGCCATCGATCTATGCACTTGATCGACCGTCCAGATTCACTCCCCCATTCGCTCATCGCAATTATATATATATATATA
>APFE030765001.1:44798-56741 GCA_000404065.3 Pinus taeda
TTTTCATTGATTTCATGGGTTTTGGGCTGCCCGATAGTGTTTTTCCGCTCTGTTAAGGGTGTCCCTCTTTCAATGTTTTCAATCCTTTAAAGGATTTTTGGCTTTGGCATGATTTTTAATATATTAAGAGACTTAGAGGGCATTTCGGGATCCATTTGGATGAAATACAAAGCTCGGTTGGTAGAAAAAGGTTATTCCCAATTGTTGGGAATTGATTTTGTTGATATTTTTTCTCCTGTTTCCATGATAGCTTCTATTAGATTACTTTTATCTGTTGTTGCTGCTATTGATTTTGAGGTAGAATAGATAGATGTGAAGACAATATTTCTTCATGGCAATCTAGAAGAAGAGTTCACATGAAGTAACCTAAAGGATTTATGGTGAAGGGAAAGAAAGAACTGATACACATGTCTCTGTATGGGTTAAAATAGTCACCAAGGATGCGGTATCAGAAATTTGATACATATATACAAGGACTTGGCTTCACGAGAAGAAAAGTGGATCACTTTGTTATTTTAAATGAATTGGTGACCTTGTTATTTATCTGGTCTTGTATGTGGATGATATATTTTTCATTGGAAATGACAAAGAAATTATCCAAGATTTGAAGACCCAAATATCCTTCAAATTCGGCACGAAGGATCTTGGTGCTACAAACTAATATATTTTGGGCATGGAAATTAAATGAGATTGGGAAAAGAGGAAGCTCTGGTTAAACAAGAGAAGGTATGTTAAGACAATACTGCAGAGGTTTAATATGCAGGACAATAAACTGGTGAAGGTTCCTATTTGTGTAGGTGTAAAATTATCTACTGAATAGTGTCCCAAGACACAAGAAGAGGAAGAGGACATGTCTCGTATTCCCTACGTAAGTGCAGTTAGTAACCCGATGTATGCAATGATCTATGATAGACCAGACATTGCACATGCAGTGGGAGTATTGAGTAGGTTTATGTCAAAATCAGGGAAGGAGCATTAGACAACAGTGAAGCAGGTTTTCAAGTATTTGCGTGGTACTAGTGATTATGGTTTGTTCTACCAAGGAAGGCCATGATTGGATAGAGTTTTGGACATCCATGGCTTTGTTGATGTGGACTCAGCTAGAGATATGAATCAGAGAAGATCTACAAGTGGGTATGTGTTTAAGCTATTTGGAGTTGCAGCTAGTTGGATTAGCAAGAAACTATTCGTAGTGGAACTTTCAACCGCAAAGGCAGAATACATGGAAACCATGCATGTAAGAAGGTAAGCATTTTGGTTGCAAAGATTGTGTTCAAGTATGGGGTTGGTAAAAAGAGCTATAAGAATAGATTGTGACATATAAAGTGCAATTTTCTTGGCAAAGAACCTTGCTTATCATTCAAAGACAAAGCACATTGATGTTTAATATCACTTTGTGAGGCATATGGTTGAGGACAAAAAGGTGTTGCTTGTAAAGGTGGAAACTTTGAAGAATGTTTCAGATGAATTGATGAAGTCTATGAGCACTGAGAAGTTTTCTTGCTGTAGAGAATGATGAATGACTAAGGCCTCTTGTGACCCCTTGTGTGGGAAAGGAAACAAGAAGTTTGAGAATGTTGGGCATGTGTTATATTGTTTCCACGACTAGTCACAAGTGTGGCGGGGTCGTAAGTAGGGAGAATTTTAAGGATGGAAGTTTATCTTTAAGTTTAGAAACCTTGGTGAATCTACCTAGTTCCTAATATGAAAATTGTAAAAATTTTAGTGATATTTTTGTAGAAATATTTAGGTTTGCAATGATTTTATATTAGTTGATATAATATTTTGACATTTTTTAAGGTAAAATGATGGTGTACTATAAAATTTGAGTGAATCATTTTAGAAAAAATGGAAATTGACGATTTGTTTTTTGGAAAAAGCATGCAAAATTATCCCACCTCTGAATATTAGCCCCTAAAATTTTCCCTGGTCATAAGGGGCGCAATAATACCCGTATTTGCTGCGACGAGCATAATAAGGGGGAAATAACCCCCCTATACGAGTTCTGGTGCAACGCCCAGGGAATTGTTTTTTAGACTCTATATTATATGGGCGGACCTAGCTATGGTTTTGTGCATGGGTTTTAAACATGGTTTTGGGCATGATGGTTTTGTGCCTATGTTATTTTTAGATCCAGTCAAGGGAAGTACAATTATGTTCTAATTGAGGGTTAAGGGATTAGGGTTTATGAATGCTTCGACATGTATATATATGTATTGTAACATTGAAAGGAATATAATGAAAAATCAATCTCGTAGTCCCAATTTTGGGATCAAGGGGAAAATCTATGTGTATTTGTTTTGTGTTTCTTGCCATGCATATTTTCTATTTTTAAGAGTTCGTTTGTAGGTAATTTTTGTAGAGGGTTAAAACCTACAACCTTAACCTATATTAACATTGTGGAAGAAGGAAATACAATTTTATATTGCATGCCCTGGTCATTCGTGGCACATGTTGGATTTTTCGTAGATGTGTATATTTTCAATTACATTTATTTATAATATATTAAAATATTTTTTGCTTGTGATTTATTTAGAGAAGAATATTTTTTGTGTTTACTTTTAATCTATGAATATGTAAGATTTATCTCTCAAGAGAATTACAAAATTTAACTTTGTAAATTTAATCTATACTTTATATTTACTAATATGTGTAACTTCCATATTTTTTAACATTTGTAAACATATTTAATACAAATTCAGTAGACCACTCCATTTACAATATTTATCTCTAGTTTAGAGTTTATGCATGAGTCTATGCATATTTTAATAATTTAATTTAATTGGGTATATTTAGAGGACATAGTACGATGAATTGTTGATATTTTTATTAGTATATTTGTCTAAGTAGGACTAGTAATTAATTTTTGTTTGATTTCTATTAGTTTAGCTTTGACTTATGCAAAACCTAATGTTAAACTTTAGAAATAAATAAAGTATTTTTTATTGTAATTTAAAAACTAATTTGTAAACACTTGATTGGACAAAAAATTTGATGTCGTATTTAAGCCTTAATGCTATCTGTCCTAGCCTCATTGATAAAATTCACTAACTCTGAGAAGTGCCATGTAGATAATTGTCACACTATTTTTTTGCAATAATTTATAAAAAAAAATTCCAATTAATACATGTTTCACTAATGTTTTGCAATAATTTTTAGAAACAATTAAAATTAATACATGTAGCACTACACTTGTGCTTTTTGAGATTGAGATAAGCTTAATGTTGATAAACTTCACCCTATTTTTGGATCCTCTTTTGTTGATGAAGATGGATTTCTCACGTTACTCTAGGGTGAGGTTCTTATTGAGTCCTTTGCTAGGTGTCATCACTAGTATCGAACTAGAAGCATCCAAGGAAAGCAATGGAGTAGGGACATTGTCCTTTGCATCCTTAGGGACAATAATTCATGGGATATTATGGTTAAATCTACTGTGGAATGGTCCAATTTTTTCTACTATTTGTAAATTGCCCTTGAGGTTAAGAAAATGCTCTCCCTTGCTAAAAGCATTTGTGAATGGGCTCCTCACAAAACTGTAGATAAAGAACAAAGTATAAAAATGGAGTCCAAAGCTTATATCTCTAATAGTGATGTGGCTTGTTGAGGGTGGCCATGACTGGTGTGCCCTATGGGGATATTTGTTGAACATCCTTCTCTCCATGTGTAAGGATATAATGTTTATGCTCTCCCTTGGATTTGAATCCATCAAAGAAGCAGCTTGTGCGATTGATTTGGGATATGAAGATTTAAAGTGGCCTATGTATATGAGGGAATTGTCTTCCCATGGGAATCCCCATTGTTTTTCCCTCTCTTATTTGACCAAAAGGTAAACAGAGATGGGAAAGGAACATTTGATATTTTCCTAAGAAATTTTAATGGGAAGATCTCCATTTTCTCAATCATGGGTTTAGATCTGGTGGAAAACTTGAAACATATAATTCATAATAGTCTTGGTATATCTGCAATTTTCAATGCTTTTTATTTGAAGGGAAAATGTTATAGGATTCCTTTCAGGTGAAGGACTGTGCCATTGTGTGGAAATCCACCATCATTTTAAATATGAAGCCACCTCCTGAAGCTGAGTTCTCGAGAAACCCTAGTGCATATTCCACTTCCAAGGATGTAGTGCAAGGGAAGGCTCACATCCCATCAGATGAGATGCAAAACAATCGAGGACCTTGCATGGTAGAAAAAATGGAACAAGAACTAGCCATGGAAGTTAATCTTCTAGAGGTAAATTCTATTTTTTTATGTTCTCCAATAGAGTGATTTTATATGCATATTAAATTGCTTTTGGCATAGATATAATGCATTACACTAGTGGGTTTTCTCTACTCAGACCCCCAACTATGATATCTATTTATGTTCTAAAGGTTTCTTCATTGTTTAATTTGATACACAAAAATATCTAGAATACGTCCTAAAAGATGGGCCATGGTTTTGGGGGAGAGTTAAACTCTTCATTACTCCATGGTTCCCATATTTTGGTTCTATGACTAAGATGGTCTCAACAATTCCCTTATTGGTGAGATTACCCAATTATGTTGAAATATGGCAACAAGAATATTCCAATTTAATTTTTCCTTGAATTAAATTGTGAATTAAAATCGAATTTAATCTTAAAAACTACTTGGAAATAATTAATTAATTAATTTTAAATTAATTAGTCGGAGAAATTCAAGTTATAAGTTTTTTCTAAAGTCGTGCAAGAGTTATCCCTTAAATTAAGGAGATAAGATTGAGTTATATTTGAGTTGTAATTAGTTAACTCAGTTTACTGAGTTAAGTCGAGTTAAATTAGTTCCAAACTATTTGAGCAACTAATAGTGAGTTAAGAGTCAGTTAATGCATTAATGCACTCAACCAGTGCTACTCCAGTTAACTGAAGGTTCCCTCATCAGAAACTCATGCATGTCTATTTTGAGAAAGACCAGTTGAGATTAAAGTTCAAGGACAATGTACTATCATTTGCATGTGTCTTCTCATGGAGAAAACCCATGCATGCAGTCAAGGATTTATCCTTGAGGATTGTGCATTTTTGAAGGAGGTTTTCCACTTGGTAATAGGTAATCATCCACAAGGAACAACGCAAGGAAATAATATCTTGGAGGGCAGAGAGGAAGGCTGAAGAGAAGCTAAGATTGCCTATGAGCATCTATGAGGATTGTACTGAGAGCTGGTTAGTTGTGAGGGATAAAGCTTTGTATAATTCCTATGTATTTCCACCATGTATGATAATAAAATAGTGTGGGGTTTTTATCCGAGGATTTCCCCAATGTACTTTCATGTGTATTATTCCATTGATTCTTCTTCTTCTGGTTACATTGTTCAGCTCGATCTTTAATCTTCCACAAATTGATAGTAGAAGTAGGTTATAGTATTCTACTTTGATTTATATTGCATTATTGGGTTAAACTATCACAAATTTTGTACATGGTATCAGAGCTGTGAACAATATACTGAGAAGAGAATTTGAAGTTTGAAGTTTAGGGTTGGAGGTGCAAATCTAATTCATATCATACTTAAAGGTTGGCCAATGGTGTTATATGGCTTGAGACTCAATTATGCCTTGAAAGGTAGCTTGAATTGCATAGCATGGAAAGATAGAATGGAGGTTGTATTAGAAGACAATGGCTTAAAGGAATTCATTGATCAAGAAATCACAAAGCCAACTTCAACTAATGCACAAGAGTTGGTTGAGTGGAAGAAGTGCATGGCGAAGGTGAGATGGATCATCCTTGAGGGAGTTTGAGACCATATTGTCTCGAGTCTCCATGGGAAGGATACTCCATTTTCAACGTGGAAGACATTGAAGGATCTCTACTAGAATAGTAGCGACTAGAGGAAATTGGCCTCAAGGATAAGCTTTGAAGAATCAATATGGAGAAGGCAGATACTATTTCCACATATCTAAACAAGTTCACCACCTACAGAGATAAGCTTGGCAGTGTGGGAATAACTACTTCCGATGATGATATGGTGAGCCTCACTCTCCTTGGCCTTCCAAAGAGTTGGAATAGCTACCAGTACTCTGTGAATGGAAGGGAGAAACTTATAGATTGGGAATGACTGTGGTCGGATCTTATCCAGGAGGAGATCAGGAGGAGCACACAAGATGGTTCTTCATCCAAGAATGATGATGAAGAAAATCTGGCCTTAGCAAGTAAGGCAAGGAAAGGGAAGGGGAAGACTTCCCATTTCAAATGGAATTCTTCTCATGGAGGGAAGAAGGGTGACATATATAAAGTAAGATGCTTTACTTGTCATAAGATGGGACATTATGCGACTAATTTCCCATTGAAGAAGTCCAAGAAGGGATCCTTGGAAGGATCGGAAGGTGAGGAAGTAGCCTCTCAGTTCGAAATGGACTTTACCCTCATCGCATGCATGGTGTCATCGATGATGGGTTGTGTTTGGTATCTTGATAGTGGAGCCTCATTCCACATGACCGGTGATAAAAATTTATTCAGTGCCTTGGAGGAGAAATACCCCAAGATGTGCATAGAGATGGGTGACGACGAAAGGTATAATGTTTCAGGAGTAGGCACAGTTTCTTTTCAGAGAGAGCATGGAGGTCCTCTCACCTTGACATATGTGATGTATGTGCTTGGATTGAAGAAGAACTTGGTATCGGTCACGATGTTGGAGGATAAAGGCTATGATGTTGTCTTCAGTAAAGGAAAGGCATTCCTAAGACACATAGACACGGGTCAGACCAAGAGGATAGGGATTCGGGTGAAGAATCTCTATAAACTAGAGGTAGATGATTGTGCAACATTGAGTACAAAAGCAGAATTGGTGCAAAGCTAAGACATTGGCGAGTTGTGGCACACATGGTTGGGCCATTTGCATCATGGGGATTTGAAGATAATGCAGCAGATATCTATAGGACTTCCAAAAGGTAAACTTGAGCAAGTTGACACATGCAAAGGTTGTACCTTGGGAAAGTACACCAAGTCTTCCTTTCATGGTTGAGATAGTCGAGTAGAGGGTATCTTAGAGCGAGTTCATACTGATTTGTGTGGACCTTTCTCCATGGCATCCATAACTAAGTAAAGGTATTATGTGATTTCATTGATGATTATTCTCGTAAATGCTGGATTTATTTCATGTAGAAGAAGGACCAAACTTTCACAAAGTTTTGTGAGTTCAAAGCTTTGGTCAAGAAAGAGTCAGGGAAGAAGATAAAGGCCTTGAGAAGCGACAATGGTGGAGAATATGTCTCTCAAGAGTTTAAGGACTTTTGTGCAGTGGAAGGAATTAAATGAGAGTTGACGACACCTCATAACCCACAACAGAATGGGGTGGCCGAGAGGAAGAACATAACTATTGTAGGGGTAGCACGGACAATGCTGGATGACCAAGGCCTACCACTTCACTTGTGGGCCGAGGCATGAAACACAACGGCCTATTTACATGATAGAAGCCTGCATTGCATACTTGGGATGAAGACACTAGAGGAATCTTTCTCTCGTAAGAGACCATATGTGGCACTTCAGGATCTTTGGCTCATCGACATATTGCCATGTGACAAAGGATGCATGGAAGAAGTTTGAGCCAACAACAGAGTTGGGGATATTTGTGGGGTACACTGATAAACCTCACAACTATTGGGTGTACTTGCCTACGAGTCGAAGGACAGTGGTTCGCAGAGATCTCAAGTTTGATGAGAAGAAGTCCATGCAAATTTCCATTGAGAGGGAGCTCCAACTACAGGCTATGGAGGAACTATTGGTTCCTAAGGAGGAGGAGCCTCAGATTGATGCGGATCAGTCACATGTAGAGGTTCCAGGAGTGGAGACATCCACTCAAGCAGATTCTTTGAGAGATGGACGAAAGCACAGAAGAGAAGTTGATAGATTGTTGGAGGATGCGAGAGAGAATGTGGGAGCACCATCTTCTCAGCGCAGACAAAGGAGGTCACCTGAGAGGTACACTAGATACATGGTCCTTGTTGGGGAATGTGTTGAAACCGAGGCATCTTCCTTTGAGGAAGTAGTACAACAACCGATTTGGGTTAATGCTATGGTGGAGGAATATGACTCCATAGTTCATAACAGTGTTTGGGATGTGGTTTTGAGACCAGAGAACAAGTTAGTTGTGAGTTCCCATTGGCTTTACAAGGTAAAGCAAGCTGTTGATTCATTTCCCGTGTCTTTTCACAGGCGAGGAGGATCATGTTGCTGCAATATTTCAATAGAGGAGCAAGATGCTGACATTTTGACAAAGGCATTGTCAAAGTGTAAATTCGAGTTCTATAGAGGCAGGATTGGGGTGGCAGATAATCCCTTTCTTGTTGAGAGGGAGTGTTGAAATATGGAAACAAGAATATTCCAATTTAATTTGTCCTTGAATCAAATTGTGAGTTAAAATCGAATTTAGTCTTAATAGCTACTTGGAAATAATTAATTAATTTATTTTAAATTAATTAGTTGGAGAAATTCATGTTAGAAGTCTTTCTGAAGCCATGCAAGAGTTATCCCTTAAATTAACGAGATAATATTGATTTGTAATTAGTTAACTCAATTTACTGAGTTAAGTTGAGTTAAATTAGTTCCAAACTATTTGAGGAACTAATAGTGAGTTAATAATCAATTGATGCATTAATGCACTCAACTAGTGCTACTCCAGTTAATTGAAGATTCCCTCATCAGAATCTCATGCATGTCTATTATGAGAAAGACCCATTTGAGATTAAAGTTCAAGGATAGTGTACTATCAGTTTCATGCATTTTCTCATGGAGAAAAGTCATGCATGCAGTCAAGGATTTATCCTTGAGGAATGCACAGTTTTGAAGGAGGTTTTCCACGTGGTAATAGGTAATCATCCACAAGGAACAACACAAGGATATACGATCTTGGAGGGTAGAGAGGAAGGCTGGAGAGAAGCCAAGATTGCCTGTGAGCATCTATGAGAGCTAAGTCTTTGTATAATTCCTATGTATTTCCACCATGTATAATAATACAATGGTGTGGGGTTTTTATGTGAGGATTTCCCCAAAGTATTTTCATGTGTATTGTGCCATTGATTCTTCTTATTCTCGTTATATTATTCAACTCGATCTTTAAGCTTCCGCAAATTGATAGTAGAAGTAGGTTATAGTATTATGCTTTGATTTATATTGCATTATCAGGTTAACCTATCACATATTTTCCACAAATTCCCCTCTTCCTTTTTGGCACCATAAGGTCCTAGAGGATATTTGAATTACTCTACGAAAAATTCAAAAAGATAGACTTTGAAAGAACTAAAGAATGTATCTTTACTTTTTCGAGAAATTGTGTAGATATAGACATGAGCCTAGGTGACAACATTTAACTAAAACATAATTTTTTTTAGTGGATCCAAGTATTAGGTTACGGGAACACGACATTCATATGTGAAATAAGCCTTCAAACAGGACATTTGTAGAGTACATACCCATAAGAAAAAAAGATCCCAAAGAGGAAAAAGAGGTAGGCCCATAACCTAAACGGATGGTAGGTATTCCACCCTCACCTTTTGGAAGTGGAAGAAGAAGAAACCATGGAGAACCATCCAAATTTGGGTGCACATATTCGACATGGTAACTAAGGAGAAGGGGATGTTGTGGCTTAATCTCAAATCATAACCCACATTCACAAGGGTACCAAATTACTAGAGATCAAAGCATCAAATCAACACAAAGAGGAACACACAATGAAAAGAGCGTGAATAAAGAGAAATCATATGTGTGAGAGCTTAGAATCACACAAACGAGTCCCCTTGCACATAGTTGAAGAGGAATTGGAAATGGTATGTGTGCGGGTATGTGAAAGGTTCAACAAAAGAAAGGAGAAAAAGAGAAGTTAAGTCACTTTTATCACACTTAAGTTCGACATATTTATATAATTTTATAATTTACTTTTTTATTTTTCATAAGCTCAAAGGCTTATCCGACCTAATGATATCAACATCTATATAATGTAATTTTGTTCTTATTTCAAGTTAGAGAAAATTACTATTTTTTGTTGAGAAAAATATACATATCTCAATAAATGTTCACAAAGTTTTTTAGAAATTGTTACAATTAATGTGCAATGAACACATATCATTAACTAATGTTTTTAAAATTCAATCTTAAAAATTTATTTTCACCATAATTTTTCAAAATAGGTTAACAAGTACGAACATAGCTCATGTCACATCTCCAATTTTAAAAATGGACTAAGTAAATACTCGTAACTAACCAATAATGGGTCTCAAGCATGCATATCATCTCCCATAACGATCAAGTTGACTATCTTTTGTGTATGTGAATTGTGAAATATCAAAAAGCTTTCGTGAAAGGTTGAGGAAACACATCTATTTCTTGTGCGGATCAAATATAATTGTAGGTATCATATAATTCAAACTCACTAGTTGCAAATTTCCATTTCTTCTTTTTTGTTTCCCCAATATCCGTGTTCAATGTTGCAAGTGTAAATGAAATGTGGAAAAGAAAATTAAAGCTTTGTCTTCTTGTAGGAAATAAATACAATATGAATTCAAATTTTTAGTATTTGTTTTAGTTGTTTTTGTTGCCAGGCACTCTAATCCATTTTTCCCTTCTCTTAATCTGTTCAATAATGTCATATTTATTTATAGTATCTTCAATGCTATACTTAATTACCCAGTGCATTCTTGATTTCTACCATGGAGGTATATTAACATTGGGAGGTACATTGGAAGAAATTTCATGAGATGGGATATTTGTTTGAAGAAAATTGCATTTTTTGATAATTTGTGGGAAGAGTATTTTAATTTGAACCTCCATTATATGAATAGTGTCATTGAATGCCATCCAAACAACTAAGACAACATTTTATTTGTTTTATAGTTTTTTTTTTTTTTTTTGCATTTGCAATATGTACAAGAAAATCCTTAGTCTCTCAAATACAAAATATCATAGCAATTATAAGAGTTCTTTTTTTTATAATAGAAATTAGAAGAGTTCGATTGAACCACTTTTACATTCTCACTTCTCAAAACTTGAACCAATGTATGCGATATTGACTTCTTCATTCAAAACAGAAATTGAGGTCTTTTCTCTTGGTGATAATATACTCAACATCCAAGGTCATCCAAAGTATATACAATTGACATTTTGTTTAGCCTCATAGATGGATTGTTGGACAAGACTTTTATCAAGTAAGTAATACTAAGCTCACCAATAGTTGATGAGAGGTGTTATCTTTGGCTACTCATGTTCTTTCAATTTTTCTTTCTGAAGAAAGAAAATTGTAAGATTTATTATAGCGCTAGAAGGAAAGTTTGCTATAAAAAAAATCATTTTTATTCTTGTCATTGGGTTTATATGGATATAAATGACTAATACACATGTTTTCTCATTTAAAAAAAAGAAGAATATTAGCTTTACAGAACATCTAACCCTATTCAAACGCTAGGGAGAAAATTTGTAAGTCATTTCTAAAACACCTTAGAATTTTTTATGTTTCAACCTCAAGCTTAAAATCCATATTTAATGTAAATATACATTGATTTTGACCATATCTTATGTTGCATTTGAGCATATTTTATAATTTGTTGCACATTTATATAAGCTATGTTTTGTATTGGCTAAAATTTAAACATATTATAAGTGCTACCTAGGATTTACTACTTTATTCATCACATTGTGGATTATAAAATTTAATAGAATTTCTTCAAAAAAATATAAAACTTATCACATTGTGGAACATAATGATTAAAAATCCAAAAAAATATTGCAAGTCAAAGCAAAACTATTTAAGCACTTATATTAAGTTTAATTTAATCATATTAAGCTTAACTATTTCTTATGTATCTTCTAATTATTTAGGCATGGACTAAGCTGCCATACAACACTTGGAGATGCACTTGTTAATTTTTTTTTTGTTATTTGTTAGTCCTTGCCAAAGACATTTGTCTATTGACTACTATTAGTTTAGCAATGACCAATGCAA
>APFE030765001.1:57411-81350 GCA_000404065.3 Pinus taeda
ATTGTTTCTAATTTCTAGGCATAAAATTTGAAGGCTAAGTTAATACCATGGTCCAAAGACTATCTGTGGAGGTTTGGTCTCTACAGGCCTTGTGGTCCAACATATGATGGTTTGATCTCTACAACTCCAAGATCCAATCCAAGATAAGAAGCTTGACTATTTATTCATTTTTTTATTTTTTATTTTTATTTTTATGAAAAGGTAATTTACTTATGAAATTAAATATGATTGACAATACACCAACATTCTTTCCTAAATTTGTGTTTATGAATATGGATTATCAAATATTAAACACGTCTGAAATTACAAGTTTGTTTCTTTGAAAATTTCAAACTTTATATATATTTATAAAAATATTTTAAGTAGATTTGAGTTAGAAGTTTTAAATATTGCTACTATTTGCTATTATCATGTTTACTTATAAAATGAAATATGATTAACAATTATTAATTGCCATCAATATTCCTTCCTAAATTTGTAAGTGTGAATATGGATGATCACATATCAACATTATGAAATATGATTGAGAAATATTGATTATCATCAATATTCCTTCTTAAATTAGTGTGTGAATATGGATGATCAAATATCAACATTATGAAATTTAAGGATAGTTTTCTTTAAATTTCAATGTTATATATATTTATAAAGAATTATTTAGTCTAAAATAGATGATCAAATGTGTGAATATAGATGATCAAATACCAACCTTCATAAAATTTTATTTATAAAATAATATTTCTTCCTAAATATATATATATATATATATATAAATATGGATAATCAAATATATCAAACTATGAAATTTAAAGGTGGTCTTCTCTGAAATTTCAACTTTATATATTTATAAAGAATATTTTAAGTGGTTTTGAGGTAGAAGTTTAGATATTGTTGCTAGCGGTTATTATCATGTTTCAACTCTTGTTTTCCTTTATTTACAACAAAATCTAATACCAAATTCCAAACACGAAGGAAAAAATGAATTCATCACTAACGGTTTAGCTCGCCGGGACAACAAATTCTAACGCCCGATTCCAAAAAAATGAAAAAATTCCCATAGTTAGACTTCATCGGTCTGTAGAACTTTCTGGGACATGTGATGGTTGTAGGACATCGTTATAAAGCACTGTATTGCCAGATGTAAAAGCAGGATTTGAGTCGAACTGTCGACCAAAATTTTGCAGTTGTAAAGCAGAACTTAAATTGTGCACATTATCATATCCTGCGTGTAACGTAAGTCTTCATCAAATATTGGTCATCATTGGAACGGCCTCTCCTTTTCAGTGCCAAACAGTTAAAGCATGTGAGCGATAATGGAGGAAAAGAAATTTTGTTTTAGGTTTTCCATGACATACGGCAGGATTTACTCTAAATTTTCGCAAGAATTTAAAATGTCCCTTAATTTTATTAAACATCTGCAGCAAGTAGCTGTTTTCTTTATGCTGATACACATTTTTTTTTTTCCTCACTGAGGCTTGAACTCTGAACTTAGCGGGACCAAAGTCCTGCTATCAAGGTGATCGCCCATTGAGCTGCCTCAGGTAGGCCCCTCTATGGTACGTTTTATCCTGGATTTTTTCCTGCAGTTTTCTCTGTTTGTTTTGTTTGTCTCGGTTCTTAGAGACCAATGTTCCATCCATGCAAAGTGTTCCATTAAAAAAAATTATTTATTTATTTTTAATTTTTTTAATTTGGTGTTTTTATAATTATTCTTTCAAATTTGTAATGTAAGAATGCCTGGGTCCCCTTGAAATCCATCAGATTCCCAAACACTACCGTTTTTCATAAAAACAGAGAAATATGCATAAAACAGGAAAAATTTGCCAAAACCCATATGTCGCACTTGAAACGTCCCTAAGTATGCTTCATTCCCCTATCGTGTCTGTTCATAAGTTGCAACCGCATCTGGGAAGGGCTCCATCTCTGTGTATTTCGTTTAATACGAAAATACACTAAAAGTGCTATAAGTCCTCGCATTCTGGACTTGAAATATTATTTAATATCGTTAATAAACCCTTTCAAGTCCACAACATTGCATCGGCACTTCTTTTTTTAACGTTTCATTAGTTCGCGAAAATGTGATTTACAAAGGAAAACATAGTTTTCCGGACTTCAAATTACATGCAGTGCTACTTATTTTATGATCGGGTCTACAATATCGTTGCCTTTATGGTTATCAGCCCCGCTCCACTGCATAGTTCTGATGCGATGTGGCAATGCGATATATCTCAATCGCTAATTGCAACAACCGTCGGGCCATTATAAAACACTCCTATGCATGTTCCGACAACGATCATGCGATGTGATATGGGTCGTCGATCTGCACGCTTGATCGACGGTCTAGATTCACTCCGCCATTCTCTCATCGCAATTATATATATATTTTATATATATATATATATATATTATAATATATATAATATATATATATATAGCATCGATCCCCGTCGATAGTCTCTATTGATTGTATTTTCCCGATCCGATCTAGACCGTTGATCGGCTAGATTGAACGACTTCTGTGCATCACCTATTCCATCTCCAATTACTCTATGTTTTCATTGATTTCATGGGTTTTGGGCTGCCCGATAGTGTTTTTCCACTCTGTTTAGGGTGTCCCTCTTTCAATGTTTTCAATCCTTTAAAGGAATTTTGGCTTTGGCATGATTTTTAATATTTTAAGAAGACTTAGAGGGCATTCCTGGATCCATTTGGATGAAATACAAAGCTTGGTTGGTAGAAAAAGGTTATTCCCAATTGTTGGGAATTGATTTTGTTGATATTTTTTCTCCTGTTTCCATGGTAGCTTCTATTAGATTACTTTTATCTGTTGTTGCTGCTATTGATTTTGAGGTAGAATAGTGGATGTGAAGATAATATTTCTTAATGGGGATCTGGAAGAAGAGATCACATGAAGTAACCTGAAGGATTTATGGTGAAGGGAAAGAAAGAACTGATACACATGTCTCTGTATGGGTTAAAATAGTCACCAAGGATGTAGTATCATAAATTTGATACGTATATACAAGGACTTGGCTTCACGAGAAGAAAAGTGGATCACTTTTTCATTTTAAATTAATTAGTGACCTTGTTATTTATCTGGTCTTGTATGTGGATGATATGTTTCTCATTGGAAATGACAAAGAAATTATCCAAGATTTGAAGACCCAAATATCCTTCAAATTCAGCACAAAGGATCTTGGTGCTACAAACTAATATATTTTGGGCATCGAAATTAAATGAGATTGGGAAAAGAGGAAGCTTTGGTTAACAAGAGAAGGTATGTTGAGACAATACTGCAGAGGTTTAATATGCAGGATAGTAAACTAGTGAAGGTTCCTATTTGTGTAGGTGTAAAATTATCTACTGAATAGTGTCCCAAGACACAAGAAGAGGAAGAGGACATGTCTCGTATTCCATATGCAAGTGCAGTTAGTAGTCTGATGTATGCAATGGTCTATGATAGACCAGACATTGTACATGCAGTGGGAGTATTGAGCAGGTTTATGTCAAAAGCAGGGAACGAGCATTGGACAATAGTGAAGCAGGTTTTCAAGTATTTGTGTGGCACTAGTGATTATGGTTTGTGCTACCAAGGAAGGCCATGAATGGATAGAGTTTTGGACATCCATGGCTTTGTTGATGTAGACTTGGCTAGAGATCTGAATTAGAGAAGATCTACAAGTGGGTATGTGTTTAAGCTATTTGGAGGTGCAGCCAGTTGGATTAGCAAGAGACTATCTGTAGTGGAACTTTCAACCGCAGAGGCAGAATACATGGCAACCATGCATTTAAGAAGGTAAGCAGTTTGGTTGCAAAGATTGTGTTCAAGTATGGGGTTGGTACAACGAGCTATAAGAATAGATTGTGACATATAAAGTGCAATTTTCTTGGCAAAGAACCTTGCTTATCATTCAATGACAAAGCACATTGATGTTTAATATCACTTTGTGAGGCATATGGTTGAGGACAAAAAGGTGTTGCTTGTAAAGGTGGAAACTTTGAAGAATGTTGCAGATGAATTGATGAAGTCTATGAGCACTGAGAAGTTTTCTTGGTGTAGAGAATGATGAATGACTAAGCCCTCTTGTGACCCCTTGTGTGGGAAAGGAAACAAGAAGTTTGAGAATGTTGGGCATGTGTTATATTGTTTCCATGACTAGTCACAAGTGTGGAGGGGTCATAAGTAGGGATAATTTTAAGGATGGAAGTTTATCTTTAAGTTTAGAAACCTTGGCGAATCTACCTAGTTCCTAATATGAAAATTGTAAAACTTTTAGTGATATTTTTGTAGAAATATTTAGATTTGCAATGATTTTATATTAGTTGATATAACATTTTGACAATTTTTAAGGTAAAATGATGGTGTACTATAAAATTTGAGTGAATCATTTTTGAAAAAATGGAAATTGGCGAATTTTGTTTTGGAAAAAGCATGCAAAATTAGCCCACCTCTGAATATTAGCCCCTAAAATTTTCCCTGGTCATAAGGGGTGCAATAATCCCCCTATTTGCTACTACGAGCATAATAAGGGGGGAAATAACCCCCCTATACGAGTTCTGGGTCAACGTCCACGAAAATATTTTTAGACTCTATATTATGTGGGCAGACCTAGTTATGGTTTTGTGCCTATGGTATTTTTTAGATCCAGTCAAGGGAACTACAATTATGTTCTAATCGAGGGTTAAGGGATTAGTGTTTATGGATGCTTCGACATGTATATATACGTATTGTAACATTGAAAGGAATATAATGAAAAATCAATCTCGTAGTCCCAATTTTGGGATCAAGGGGAAAATCTATGTGTATTTGTTTTGTGTTTCTTGCCATTCATAATTTTTATTTTTAAGAATTTGTTTGCAGGTAATTTTTGTAGAGGGTTAAAACCTACAACCTTAACCTATATTAACATGGTGGAAGAAAGAAATACAATTTTATATTGCATGCCCTAGTCATTCGTGGCACATGTTGGATTTTTCGTAGATGTGTATATTTTCAATTACATTTATTTATAATATATTAAATTTTTTTTTTTGTGATTTATTTAGAGAAGAATATTTTTTGTGTTTACTTTTAATCTATGAATATATAAGATTTATCTCTCAATAGAATTACAAAATTTAAGTTTGTAAATTTAATCTATACTTTATATTTACTAATATGTGTAACTTCCATATTTTTAATATTTGTAAACATATTTAATACAAATTTAGTAGACCACTCCATTTACAATATTTATCTCTAGTTTAGAGTTTATGCATGAGTCTATGCATATTTTAATAATTTAATTTTACGTGGGATTTTTAGGGACGTAGTAAGATGAATTTTTGAATTTTTATTAGTATATTTGTTGTAGACTAGTAATTAATTTTGTTGATTGTATTGTTTAGCTTGACTTATGAAATCCTAATGTTAAACTTTAGAAATAAATAAAATATTTTTTATTATAATTTAGAAAACTAATTTGTAAACACTTGATTGGACAAAAAATTTGATGTCGTATTTAAGCCTTAATGCCATCTGTCCTAGCCTCATTGATAAAATTCACTAACTCTGAGAAGTGCCATGTAGATAATTGTCTCACTATTTTTTTGCAATAATATCTAAAAAAAATTCCAATTAATACATGTTTCACTAATGTTTTGCAATAATTTTAAGAAACAATTAAAATTAATACATGTATCACTACTCTTGTGTTTTTTGAGATTGACATAAGCTTAATGTTGATAAACTTCACCCTATTTTTGGATCCTCTTTTCTTGATGAAGATGGATTTCTCACGTTACTCTAGGGTTAGGTTTTCATTGAGTCCTTTGCTAGGTGTCATCACTAGTATCGAACTAGAAGCATCCAAGGAAAGCAATGGAGTAGAGACATTGTCCTTTACATCCTTAGGGACAACAATTGATGGGTTATTATGGTTAAATCTACTGTGGAATGGTCCAATTTTTTTTTACTGTTTGCAAATTTCCCTTGAGGTTAAGAAAATGCTCTCCCTTGCTAAAAGATTTTGTGAATGGGCTCCTCACAAAACTGTAGATAAAGAACAAAGTATAAAAATGGAGTCCAAATCTTATATCTCTAATAGTGACGTGGCTTGTTGAGGGTGGCCATGTCCGATGTGCCCTATGGGGATATTTGTTGAACATCCTCCTCTTCGTGTGTAAGGATATAATGTTTATGCTCTCCCTTGGATTTGAATCCATCAAAGAAGCAGCTCGTGCGGTTGATTTAGGATATGAAGATTTAAAGTGGCCTATGTATGTGAGGGAATTGTCTTCCCATGGAAATCCCCATTGTTTTTCCCTCTCTTATTTAATCAAAAGGTAAACAAAGATGGGAAAGGAACATTTGATATTTTCCTAAAAAATTTTAATGGGAAGATCTCCATTTTCTCAATCACAGGTTTAGATCCGGTGGAAAACTTGAAACATATAATTCATAATAGTCTTGGTATATCTGCAATTTTCAATGCTTTTTATTTGAAGGGAAAATGTTACAGGATTCCTTTCAGGTGAAGGACTGTGCCATCTTGTGGAACTCCACCATCATTTTAAATATGAGGCCACCTCCTGAAGCTGAGATCTCGAGAAACCCTAGTGCATATTCCACTTCCAAGGATGTAGTGCAAGGGAAGGCTCACATCCCATCAGATGAGATGCAAAACAATCGAGGACCTTGCATGGTAGAAAAAATGGAACAAGAACTAGCCATGGAAGTTAATCTTCTAGAGGTAAATTCTATTTTTTTTTATGTTCTCCAATAGAGTGATTTTATATGCATATTAAATTGTTTTTGGCATAGATATAATGCATTACACTAGTGGGTTTTCTCTACTCAGACCCCCAACTATGATATCTATTTATGTTCTAAAGGTTTCTTCATTGTTTAATTTGATACACAAAAATATCTAGAATACGTCCTAAAAGATGGGCCATGGTTTTGGGGGAGAGTTAAACTCTTCATTACTCCATGGTTCCCATATTTTGATTCTATGACTAAGATGGTCTCAACAATTCCCTTATTGGTGAGATTACCCAATTCTGTTGAAATATGGCAACAAGAATATTCCAATTTAATTTTTCCTTGAATTAAATTGTGAATTAAAATCGAATTTAATCTTAACAACTACTTGGAAATAATTAATTGATTAATTTTAAATTAATTAGTCAGAGAAATTCAAGTTAGAATTTTTTCTAAAGTCATGCAAGAGTTATCCCTTAAATTAAGGAGATAAGATTGAGTTATATTTGAGTTGTAATTAGTTAATTCGGTTTACTGAGTTAAGTCACGTTAAATTAGTTCCAAACTATTTGAGCAACTAATAATGAGTTAACAGTTAGTTGATGCATTAATGCACTCAACCAGTGCTACTCTAGTTAACTGAAGATTCCCTCATCAAAAACTCATGCATGTCTATTGTGAGAAAGACCAGTTAAGATTAAAGTTCAAGGACAATGTACTATCAGTTGCATGTGTCTTCTCATGGAGAAAACCCATGCATGCATTCAAGGATTTATCCTTGAGGATTGTGCATTTTTGAAGGAGGTTTTCCACTTGGTAATAGGTAATCATCCACAAGGAACAACGCAAGGAAATAAGAGCTTGGAGGGCATAGAGGAAGGCTGGAGAGAAGCCAAGATTGCCTGTGAGCATCTGTGAGGATTGTACTGAGAGCTGGCTAGTTGTGAGAGCTAAGGCTTTGTATAATTCCTATGTATTTCCACCATGTATGATAATAAAATAGTGTGGGGTTTTTATCTCAGGATTTCCCCAATGTATTTTCATGTGTATTTTGCCATTGATTCTTCTTCTTCTGGTTACATTGTTCAGATTGATCTTTAATCTTCCACAAATTGATAGTAGAAGTAGGTTATAGTATTCTACTTTGATTTATATTGCATTATTGGGTTAACCTATCACAAATTTTGTACATGGTATCAGAGCTGTGAACAATATACTGAGAAGAGAAATTGAAGTTTGAAGTTCAGGGTTGGAGGTGAAAATCAAATTCATATCATACTTAAAGGTTGGCCAATGGTGTTCTATGGATTGAGACTCAAGTATGCCTTGGAAGGTAGCTCGAATTGCATAGCATGGAAAGATAGAATGGAGGTTGTATTAGAAGACAATGGCTTAAAGGAATTCATTGATAAAAAAATCCGAAATCCAGCTTCAACTAATACACAAGAGTTGGTTGAGTGGATGAAGTGCATGGTGAAGGCGAGATGGATCATCCTTGAGGGAGTTTGAGACCATATTGTCTTGAGTCTCCATGGGAAGGTTACTCCATTTTCAATTTGGAAGATATTGAAGGACCTCTACTAGAATAGTAGTGACTAGAGGAAATTAGCGCTCAAGGATAAGCTTCGAAGAATCAATATGGAGAAGGGAGATACTATTTCCACATATCTCAACTAAATCACCACCTACAGAGATGAGCTTGGCAGTGTGGGAATAACTACTGCTGATGATGATATGGTGAGCCTCACTCTCCTTGGCCTTCCAAAGAGTTGGAATAGCTACCAGTACTCTGTGAATGGAAGGGAGAAACTGCCAGATTGGGAATGACTATGGTCAGATCTTATCCAAGAGGAGATCAGGAGGAGCACACAAGATGGTTCTTCATCCAAGAATGATGATGAAGAAAATCTGGCCTTAGCAAGTAAGGCAAGGAAAGGGAAGGGGAAGGCTTCCCATTTGAAATGGAATTCTCTCATGGAGGAAAGAAGGGTGACATGTCTAAAGTAAGATGCTTTACTTGTCATAAGATGGGACATTATGTGACTAATTTCCCATTGAAGAAGTCCAATAAGGGATCCTCAGAAGGATCGGAAGGTGAGGCATTAGCCTCTCAGTTTGAAATGAACTTTACCCTCATCGCATGCATGGTGTCATCGATGATGGGTTGTGTTTGGTATCTTGATGGTGGAGCCTCATTCCACATGACCGGTGATAAAAATTTATTCAGTGCCTTGGAGGAGAAAGACCCCAAGATGTAAATAGAGATGGGTGATGACGAAAGGTATAGTGTTTCAGGAGTAGGCACAGTTTCTTTTTAGAGGGAGCATGTAGCTCCTCTCACCTTGACAGATGTGATGTATGTGCTTGGACTGAAGGAGAACTTGGTATCGATCATGATGTTGGAGGACAAAGGCTATGATTTTGTCTTCAGTAAAGGAAAGACATTCCTAAGACACATAGACACGGGTCAGACCAAGAGGATAGGGATTCGGGTGAAGAATCTCTATAAACTAGAGGTAGATGATTGTGCAGCGTTGAGTACGAAAGCAAAATTGGTGCAAAGCCAAGACATTGGCAAGTTGTGGCACACGCTGTTGGGCCATTTGCATCATGGGTTTTTGTAGATAATGCAACAGATATCTATAGGACTTCCCGAAGGTAAACTTGAGCAAGTCGACACATGCAAAGGTTGTACCTTGGGAAAGTACACCAAGTCTTCCTTTCATGATTGAGATAGTCGAGTAGAGGGTATCTTAGAGCGAGCTCATAATGATTTGTGTGGACCATTCTCGATGGAATACACAAATAAGTAAAGGTATTATGTGATTTCATTGATGATTATTCTCGTAAATGCTGGATTTATTTAATGTAGAAGAAGGACCAAACTTTCACAAATTTTTGTGAGTTCAAAGCTTTGGTTGAGAAAGAGTCAGGGAAGAAGATCAAGGCCTTGAGAAGTGAAAATGGTGGAGAATATGTCTCTCAAGAGTTTAAGGACTTTTGTGCAGTGGAAGGAATTAAACGAGAGTTGACGACACCTCATAACCCACAACAGAATGGGGTGGCCGAGAGGAAGAACATAACTATTGTAGGGGTAGCACGAACAATGTTGGATGACCAAGGCCTACCACTTCACTTGTGGGCCGAGGCATGAAACACATCGACCTATTTACAGAATAGAAGCCTGCATTGCATACTTGGGATGAAGACACCAGAGGAAGCTTTCCCTGGTAAGAGACCAGGTGTAGCACTTCAGGATCTTTGTTTCATCGACATATTTCCATGTGACAAAGGATGCATGGAAGAAGTTTGAGCCGACAACAAAGTTAGGGATATTTGTGGGGTACATTGATAAACCTCACAACTATTGGGTTTACTTGCCTACCAATCGAAGGATAGTGGTTCACAAAGATCTCAAGTTTGATGAGTAGAAGTCCACGCAAATTTCCATTGAGAGGGAGCTCCAACTACTCGCTGTGGAGGAACTATTGGTTCCTAAGGAGGAGGAGCCTCAGATTGATGCGGATCAGTCGCATGCAGAGGTTCTAGGAGTGGAGTCATCCACTCAAGCAGAGTCTTCCTGAGATGGATGGAAGCACACAAGAGAAGCTGACAGATTGTTGGAGGATGTGAGAGAGAATGTGGGAGCATCATCTTCTCAGCACAAACAAAGGAGGTCACCTGAGAGGTACACTGGATACATGGTCCTTGTTGGGGAATGTGTTGAAATCGAGGCATCTTCCTTTGAGGAAGTAGTGCAACAACCAATTTGGGTTAATGCTATGGTGGAGGAATATGACTCCATAGTTCATAACAATGTTTGGGACATGCTTCCGAGACCAGAGAATAAGTCAATTGTGAGTTCCCATTGGCTTTACAAGGTAAAGCAAGCTACTGATGGTAGTGTGGAGAAGCATAAGGAAAGATTTGTTTCCCGTGTCTTTTCACAGGCGAGGAGGATCATGTTGCTACAATATATTTCAATAGAGGAGAAAGATGCTGACATTTTGACAAAGGCATTGTCAAAGAGTAAATTCGAGTTCCATAGAGGCAGGATTCGGGTGGCAGATAATCCCTTTCTTGTTGAGAGGGAGTGTTGAAATATGGCAACAAGAATATTCCAATTTAATTTGTCCTTGAATTAAATTGTGAGTTAAAATCGAATTTAGTCTTAAGAGCTACTTGGAAATAATTAATTAATTTATTTTAAATTAATTAGTTGGAGAAACTCATGTTAGAAGTCTTTCTGAAGTCATGCAAGAGTTATCCCTTAAATGAACGAGATAATATTGATTTATATTTAAGTTGTAATTAGTTATCTCAGTTTACTGAGTTAAGTCGAGTTAAATTAGTTCCAAACTATTTGAGGAACTAATAGTGAGTTAATAGTCAATTGATGCATTAATGCACTCAACTGGTGCTACTCCAGTTAATTGAAGATTCCCTCATGAGAAACTCATGCATGTCTATTCTGAGAAAGACCCATTTGAGATTAAATTTCAAGGACAATGTACTATCAGTTGCATGTGTTTTCTCATGGAGAAAAGTCATGCATGCAGTCAAGGATTTATCCTTGAGGAATGCACAACTTTGAAGGAGGTTTTCAACCTGGTAATAGGTAATCATCCACTAGGAACAACGCAAGGATATACGAGCTTGGAGGGTAGAGAGGAAGGCTGAAGAGAAGCCAATATTACCTCTAAGCATCTGTGAGAGCTAAGTCTTTGTATAATTCCTATGTATTTCCACCATGTATAATAATACAATGGTGTGGGGTTTTTATGTGAGGATTTCCCTAAAGTATTTTCATATGTATTGTGCCATTGATTCTTCTACTTCTCGTTATATTATTCAGCTCGATCTTTAAGCTTCCACAAATGATAGTAGAAGTAGGCTATAGTATTTTGCTTTGATTTATATTGCATTATCAGGTTAACCTATCACATATTTTCCACAAATTCCCCTCTTCCTTTTTGGCACCATAAGGTCCTAGAGGATATTTGAAATACTCTACGAAAAATTCAAAAAGATAGACTTTGGAAGAACTAAAGAATGTATCTTTACTTTTTCGAGAAATTGTGTAGATATAGACGTGAGCCTAGGTGATAACATTTAACTAAAACATATTTTTTTTTAGTGGATCCAAGTATTAGGTTACGAGAACACGACATTCATATGTGAAATAAGCCTTCAAATAGGACACTTGTAGAGTACATACCCATAAGAAAAAAAGATGCCAAAGAGGAAAAAGAGCTAGGACCATAACCTAAACGGATGGTACGTATTCCACCCTCACCTTTTGGAAGTGGAAGAAGAAGAAACCATGGAGAACCATCCAAATTTGGGTGCACATGTTCGACATGGTAACTAAGGAGAAGGGGATGTTGTGGCTTAATCTCAAATCATAACCCACATTCACAAGGGTACCAAATTACTAGAGATCAAAGCATCAAATCAACACAGCGGAAACACACAATGAAAAGAGCGTGAATAAAGAGAAATCATGTGTGTGAGAGCTTAGACTCACACAAATGAGTCCCCTTGCACATAGTTGAAGAGGAATTGAAAATGGTATGCGTGGGGGTACGTGAAAGGTTCAAAAAAAGAAAGGAAAAAAAGAGAAGTTAAGTCACTTTTATCACACTTAAGTTCGACATATTTATATAATTTACTTTTTTATTTTTCATAAGCTCAAAGGCTTATCTGACCTAATGCTATCAACACCTATATAATGTAATTTTGTTCCTTGTTTCAGGTTAGATAAAATTACTATTTTTTGTTGAGGAAAATATACATATCTCAATAAATGTTTACAAAGTTTTTTAGAAATTGTTACAATTAATGTGCAATTAATACATATCATTAACTAATGTTTTTAAAATTCAACCTTAAAAATTTATTTTCACCATAATTTTTCAAAATAGGTTAATAAGTACGAACATAGCTCATGTCACATCTACAATTTTAAAAATGGATTAAGTAAATACTCGTAACTAACAAATAATGGGTCTCAAGCATGCATCTCATCTCCCATAATGATCAAGTTTACTATATTTTGTGTATGTGAATTGTGAAATATGAAAAAGCTTGCATGAAAGGTTGAGGAAACACATCTCTTTCTTGTGCGGATCAAATATAATTGTAGGTATCATATAATTCAAACTCACTAGTTGCGAATTTCCATTTCTTCTTTTTTCTTTCCCCATTATTTGTGCTCAATGTTGCAAGTGTAAATGAAATGTGGAAAAGAAAATTAAAGCTTTGTCCTTTTGTAGGAAATAAATACAATATGAATTCAAATTTTTAGTATCTTTTTTAGTTGTTTTTGTTGCGAGGCACTCTAATCCATTTTTCCCTTCTCTTAATCTGTTCAATAATGTCATATTTATTTATAGTTTCTTCAATGCCATACTTAATTACCCATTGCATTCTTGATTTCTACCATGGAGGTATACTAACATTGGGAAGTACATTGGAAGAAATTTTACTAGATGGGATATTTGTTTGAAGAAAATTGCATTTTTTGATAATTTGTGGGAAGAGTATTTTAGTTTGAACCTCCATTATATGAATAGTGTCATTGAATGCCATCCAAACAACTAAGACAACATTTTATTTGTTTCATAGATTTTTTTTTTTTTTTTTTTTTTTTTTTTTTTGCATTTGCAATATGTATAAGAAAATTCTTAGTCTCTCAAATACAAAATGTCATCTTAGCAATTATAAGAGTTCTTTTTTTTGATAATAGCAATTAGAAGAGTTTGACTGAACCACTTTTACATTGTCACTTCTCAAAACTTGAACCAATGTATGCGATATTGACTTCTTCACTCAACACAAAAATTGAGGTGTTTTCTCTTGGTGATAATATACTCAACATCCAAGGTCATCCAAAGTATATACAATTGACATTTTGTTTAGCCTCATAGATGGATTGTTGGACAAGACTTTTATCAAGTAAGTAATACTAAGCTCACCGATAGTTGATGAGAGATGTTATCTTTGGCTACTCATGTTATTTCAATTTTTCTTTATGAAGAAAGAAAACTGTAAGATTTATTATAGGACTAGAAGGAGAATTTGCTACAAAAAAAACATTTTTATTCTTGTCATTGGGTTTAGATGGATATAAATGACTAATACACATGTTTTTCTCATTTAAAAAAAAGAATAATATTAGTTTTACAGAACATCTAACCCTATTCAAATGCTAGGGAGAAAATTTGTAAGTCATTTCTAAAAACATGACACAAAGAAAGGAATATTTATCAACACCTTAGAATTTTTGATGTTTCAACCTCAAGCTTAAAATCCATATTCAATGTAAATATACAATGATTTTGACCTATGTTGCATTTAAGCATATTTTAGAATTTGTTGCACATTTATATAAGCTATGTTTTGTATTGGCTAAAATTTAAACATATTATAAGTGCTACCTAGGATTTACTACTTCATTCATCACATTGTGGATTATAAAATTTAATAGAATTTCTCCAAAAAAATATAAAATTTATCACATTGTTGAACATAATGACTAAAAAATCCAAAAAAATATTGCAAGTCAAAGCAAAACTATTTGAGCACTTATATTAAGTTTAATTTAATCATATTAAGCTTAAATATTTCTTATGTATCTTCTAATTATTTAGGAATGGACTAAGCTGCCATGCAACACTTGGAGATGCACTTTGTTAAGATTTTTTTGTTATTTATTAGTTGTGCCAAAGACATTTGTCTATTGACTACTATTAGTTTAGCATATGACTAATGCAGATATATGTTTTAAACTTTGATCTATTATATATATATTATATATATATATTATATATATTTATTATATTATATATAATATATATATATATAAACTTATTTTTGAAACATTTGATTGGACTATAAATTGAAAGTCCTATTGCAACCTATGCATAATACAATGACATTTGAATAAACCCCTCAAATATTTTTGCCATAATTTAGGATGCTTCATTCCAATAACTATGCCATGATTTTTAGATATTTGTGCAATGATTTTATCATTATTAAACCATCTAAAATTAAAATATTTGAAAATAAGTCATGCTCATGTAAATAATAAATAACATATTTAATGTGAATTATGTGCAACATAATTTAAATAAGTATTTGCATAAAAACTAATAACAACAAGATGTAAATCAATATATTTACCAAGAGTTATTACCCACATTATTTATGTGCTCAACACTTTAACAAGAGTAAAAATGTAAATATGCATTGAAATCTATACAAGTCCTTGTAGTTTTTTAGGCAATTAATTTTTCCACTTCTAATATCAATTTGCAATTTTTATTAAACCATAATTTCCACTTTGCATAGATGTTATGAGGATGCATTGGAATATCTATTTAACTAATCATTATAAAAAATATATTTTATTGTTTCTAATTTCAAGGCATAAAATTTGAACGCTAAGTTAATGCCATGGTCCAAAGACTATTTGTGGAGGTTTGGTCTCTAAAGGCCTTGTGGTCCAACATATGATGGTTTGATCTCTACAACTCCAAGATCCAATCCAAGGTAG
This sequence comes from Pinus taeda, assembly GCA_000404065.3. NCBI lineage: Eukaryota > Viridiplantae > Streptophyta > Pinopsida > Pinales > Pinaceae > Pinus > Pinus taeda. Next base: position 72,714 of record APFE030765001.1, read on the forward strand.
GAAGCTTGACTATTTATTCAATTTTTTATTTTTTATTTTTATTTTTATGAAAATGTTAATTACTTATGAATTAAATATGATTGACATATAACCACATTCCTTCCTCATTTGTGTTTATGATATGGATTTATCAAATATACAGATGAAATTTAAAAGTTTTCTTTTTGAAATTTACTTTAATTTATTTTTATAAAAAATATTTTAATTAGTTTTTAGTTAGAAGTTTTAATATTGCTACATTTCTATTATCATGTTTACTTTAAAAGTTGTTTTCTTTGAAATTTCAACTTTATATATATTTATAAAAAAATATTTTAAGTAGTTTTGAGTTAGAAGTTTTAAATTTTGCTACTATTTGCTATTATCATGTTCACTTGTAGAATGAAATATGATTAATAATTATTGATTGCCATCAATATTCCTTCCTAAATTTGTATGTGTGAATATAGATGATTACATATCAACATTATGCAATATGATTGAGAATTATTGATTACCATCAATATTCCTTCCTAAATTAGTGTGTGAATATGGATGATCAAATATCAACATTATAAAATTTAAGGGTAGTTTTCTTTAAATTTCAATGTTATATATATTTATAAAGAATTATTTAGTCTAATATAGATGATCAAATGTGTGAATATAGATGATCAAATACCAACCTTATGAAAATTTATTTATAAAAAAATATTTCTTCCTAAATATATATATGTGAGAATATGGATAATCAAATATCAACACTATGAAATTTAAAGGTGTTCTTCTCTGAAATTTCAACTTTATATATTATAATGAAATTTAAAGGTGGTCTTCTCTGAAATTTCAACTTTATATATTTATAAAGAATATTTTAAGTGGTTTTGAGGTAGAAGTTTAGATATTGTTGCTAGCGGTTATTATCATGTTTCAACTCTTGTTTTCCTTTATTTACAACAAAATCTAATACCAAATTCCAAACACGAAGGAAAAAATGAATTCATTAATAACGGTACAGCTAGCCGGGACAACAAATTCTAACGCCCGATCCCAAAAAAATGAAAAAATTCCCATAGTTAGACTTCATCGGTCTGTAGAACTTTCTGGGACATGTGATGGTTGTAGGGACACCGTTATAAAGCACTGTATTGCCAGATGTAAAAGCAGGATTTGAGTCGAACTGTCCACCAAAATTTGCAGTTGTAAAGCAGAACTTAAATTGTGCACATTATCATATCATTTACTGCGTGTAACGTAAGTCTTCATCAAATATTGGTCATCATTGGAACGGCCTCTCCTTTTCAGTGCCAAACAGTTGAAGCATGTGAGCGATAATGGAGGAAAAGAAATTTGCCTGCTTCTGTGTTATTGTACTTTCTTGAAATGGATTGCGTATTTTCCAAGGGGCTGTCATCCATTATCTTTCAAGTACTCCAGTGATTTGCTTTTAGGTTTTCCATGACATACGGCAGGATAAGTTAGTCTATACATTACTGGATCAAAATTTGAAGATTACAATTAAAAAAAAGGAATGAACTTGTGGATGCAAATCATTAGTAGGCTATATTTTTCATTTTTTGTTGGAATCATTTCCAAAGTTCATGTAAAATCCTTGTGAATGATACTGCGCTAACGCACAAAGAGTTTTAACATACTTGAAGAGAACTCAAGGCCTTGAACTTAAGTATTTTATGGTGGATGACTTCAACTCTATTGAAAATTGTGATTAAGACTTTAATGAAGATAACAAAAATTGAGTGTCAACTTCATGCTATCTCATGAGTTTTCAATCCACATCTATATCCTCCATGTCAAGTAAACAATTAGTTCCAATAAATTATCCAATAGAGATAGAATATGATGTAGTAAGAGATTTGTAGCTCAAGAAAACACTTAAAGATTTACATGAGAAACAAGTGCATTATACTCCCCTTCTAGTTTACAATACTTTTGCAATCAAGTTGGCCAAGAATTCTAGATTTCATTATTGAACTAAGCATATGAACACAAAGTATTGGTTGATTTGACTTTATCGTACAAAGACCAAGGCTATTCACTATAGATCAACTAAGGCTATTCATTTGAGACAATATTCCACAAATGAGAAAATTGCAAACATCTTCATCAAACCCCCTTCTAAGAGAAAAGTTCAAAAAGTTCACAATGATGGTTGGACTCACAAACACCCCTTCCACCCAATAATGGAATGACATACACATAACCCTTCTAGCATATTATTGTTATTTTTCTTTTGTAAACTAAGTGGTGGAACCTTTCATTAATCAAAAGATATTGCAATATCGGGCCCAAAATTGAGATATGGTTATGGTATCAACTTGCCTTATGGGAAACTAGGTCTCATCTGTAAATAGAAAAACCAATTCAAAATTTTAACAACATAAAGAATTACACTCACAACAAGGAGTTTATCTCAACATCAAAACATAAAGCTAAAACTAAATGCATGAGAAAATTAAGATTCACATGAGTTCATAGGGGTTGAATCTCTTTTGCTTGATCGCAAAGGGACTAAAGTAGGAATGCAAGGTAAGTACAACTCAATTCTAACTAACTGATTGTCTATTTCCTCCATGTAGAATCTCATGTTATCCTGCTCTCTCTTAACATCTTTCATGTTGGCGAATTGAGATGTGGTTGCTCGTATCAACCTACTGTTGGGTGTGGAGCCTGATTATCTTTTGTATTCAAAGGTTTCAGCGAGATGTATACCCTAGAAACACTTTACACCCCTCCCTGCGGGGGTCCGGGGGCCAGCAGTCCCGCGGCGCGGGTTTAGGGGTAGCGCCCCCAAAGCTAAAAATAGATATAAAATTGCCTTGTAAAAATTTAGTAATTTCTAGTCAATCTGGGCCGTTCATTAAGCAGATGATGTGACGGTAGAAGTTATGTTTAATTTAGGGTTTTTGCCCTAGAAAGCAACCCCTCACTATATATGAGGGAATTGCATCGCGTCTATGTATATTTGTATTCTAAGTGAGGAAGAGAGAGGAGATTGAGAGTGAAGAGGGAGTTACAGCGGATCTGCTATAGGTTGTATCTCTTCAGTTTGCTGGATAATATAATAAAACAAGGACTGGTTGTTTCTCCGTGGACGTAGTCCAAACTGGGTGAACCATGTATATCTGTGTCTTTCTTGTTTTATTTATTTTCTGTGTTTATATTTCTGCAATATTTCATGTGTTCCATTGCTCTATAATATATAATTTTCTAACAACTGGTATCAGAGGCGAAGGTCTATTTGGCTGATAAACTCGATGGAGAGAAGGGTTCCTGGTTCGAGTGGGAGCAATGGTGGAAGATGGTAGGTTTAGGGTTGAAAAATTTAACGACCAAAACTACCAACTGTGGAAGATGCAAATGGAAGATTATCTGTATCAGAGAGATCTATACCTACCATTGAGCGGAAAAACAAAGAAGTTGATGAGTATGACAAACACAGAATGGGATATTCTCGACAGAAAGGCACTTGGAACAATGCGGTTGTGCCTAGCGGCGTTGGTAGCATTTAATATTTCAAAGGAAATAACAATAGAGGGTTTAATGTCGGCATTGGCCAAACTATATGAAAAACCCTCGGCCTCAAATAAGGTATTTCTTATGAAGCGTTTATTTAATATGAAGATGTTAGAAGGAGGATCTACTGCAGACCATTTCAATGATTTTAATATAGTTACAAGTCAGTTAAGTTCTGTGGGGGTAAATTTTGATGATGAAGTTAGGGCTCTGTTATTTCTGTGCTCATTGCTAGAAAGTTGGAATGGCTTAGTTATGGCTATTAGTAACTTTGTCTCTGGATCTAGTACTTTAAAGTTTGATGATGTTGTGAGTGCAATCCTTAGTGAGGAAATGCGACGGAAAAGCTCCGGTGAGACATTAGGTAATGCTTTGACTGTAGAGACAAGGGGAAGAAAAATGGAAAGAAGAAAGAGCCTATGATATCGCAGTAAGTCAAGAAAAGGTAGATCCAAGTCCAGATCGGGAATAGTGTGCTGGAAATGCGGGAAGAAAGGAAATCTGAAGAAAGAATGCAAGTAACAATGTAAACTTTGAAACGAGAACCCATACTATTACCCGTTTTGTAGAGATAGCAAAAAAGTGACCTGATTTCGAAGAGGGGTGATGCAGAACACATGTGTTTTTTAGAGCTTAGTTTTTGGCACTATAATTTTTTTTTTATATAAATTGCATTTTATAATGGTAGTGTTTTTTATGCTAATTTAAAAACGTGGTAACTCTACACCAGGCCCTTTTTTAAAAGGTTTTTATTTTTTATTTTTTTATTTTCTAATGTATGAAATGTAAATAATTATTTTGTAAACTTAATAATTTTTGAAGTGGTCTTTTTCTTCATATATTCTCATTTTTATTTTAATTATATTTTTTTATAGTGAGGTTTTTATTGTTTCGCATATTTAAAGAAGGTCGATATTTTGAATTTTCGATATTCTACATATTTATACATCGTTAATTAATTTTTCAATCCACAAGAAATAATTGTTTCTAAAAACAACAGTTTTTAACAATGGACATAAAACTAGCCATTTTTAACATAAATATAGCCATTTTTAACATAAATATAATTAAAAAACTACATGTTTTGATATTTTTTGCTACAACTGACATTCGAAAATCACAATTTTTATACGAAAATTTTAACTAAAAATAGTTAAATGATAATTTTTTTTATGAAATTCATGTCAAAAACTAATAATAATCAATTTTTTCAAAAAATAATGATTAACTTAAAAATTAATGCGAAAATCACATATTACAAATATTGAATGCATAACAACCTTAATTGAATGTATATTCTTCTCACAAAATGTCAAAGTCAAAACATTGCAAGTATAACTACTTAATAGTTGCAAAAATGAGTTTGATTTCCAAGCATAACTTAAATTTAATCAACAATGTCACGTAATTCAAACTCTTCGTCCTCTAGAGTTTCATCATTGTCTTCTAAAGCAATATTTTCTGCTTCCTTTTGCTGATTTTTATCCTCTAATGGATCTTTGATGTCTGCAAATCTCCCAATGTATGTCTTTCCAAACATTCCATGTAACAATGGTTGAGGTTCCTTTGCCCTTTTTGCCACACGTGATTCACTAAAGTCCCCTTTCTTCAGCTCAATTTCTTGCATTGCATCTAGACGAAATTGAAGAGCATTAATTCTTTGCTGAATGAAATTGCACTGTAATGGATTTTTTTCAATTGCAATGCAATTTCTTCCTTTTTGAAGGCATCATGCTAGTGTTGTACTTAATTATCAAGCACAAAAGAAATAATGAAGTAAATTAGTACAATGACATATTAATTAAAAAAATAACATATTGAAATTCAATTCTATATAGTAAAATGTACCTGAGCCAGAAAATAAATCCAGAACCCAATCTCCTTCATTGAACATATGTATATAAGATAGTTAATCAATAATTGTGGTTTTTGATAAATGTTAACTATCTCTCATTTTGCTTCTTTGTCTTGATATGTTAGTTTTCTCACAACAACATCATAAGTCAGTATTTGGCTATGACTCTTTCCATCTACCTGATTAAAAATCATAGACATATAGCTATCATCTTTTTCCCGACTATCAATATGAATGAACTCACAATCATTTATAAATACTTGATCATCATGTTTAAGAAGATTTGACTTTTGCTTGTTACATGAAATAGTAAAAGTTCAATTAAATTGTACATAAATGAATTTTTCAACATTAATCAAATATACATTTTAAACGTCTTACCATGTAAGCCGCATTTGTGAATTTGCTTTCCTTTGGAAATTGGACAATATCATTGCCAATTGTGTGTCTAAATGAAATGTCACAAATCTCCATAATGGTGATGACGTGACTTCTACAAATCTCACATCCACTTTACTAGGAGCTTGATAGGTATAAGGGTCACTATCATAGTCAATGTTTGGAATATTGAAACCCTGGGGAATATCTGCAATAACTAGGGCATACTCCCTTTTAGGTATGAGTTTAGCAATGTATTCACAGTTACCTTGTATTACTTGATATTGAACAGTGTCTAGCTCATTCCAAATGAAATGAGTAAGAGTTGGATCAAGTTCAACATTCTTAACACGTTGCTTCCACATTCTTTCGATCTTTATTTTTTCAATAAAGGTTCTAAAGCTAGTTGGCGCTCCATTATCATATTTCTTCATCTTTTATAAAATAAACAAATGTATGTGTAAGTTATAAATTAAAAATAATACACAGATGAATAAAAATGAATGTGTAAATCAAGATGCCTTTGTAAATGCAAGATAAAAAGCTTTTAATGTTGATGTAGAACTTGAATCTGGATAGTTGCATACAACATCATCCCAACTATCTTCATTCAACAATCTAACCATTTGTTCTTGAATTTTCATGTAAACTTTGTGACTGGAGAGATAAAGTAACAAAAAGTCAATATAATGATATGTATAACAAATACTACCAAGAACAACATGTTTTATTTAAAAGAAAATTATAATCTAGAAATAAATAAAAATAATTCAACAAACTTACTTTTGAAATTCTTCAGGCATTTCCTCAATGATAATTCCCCTGACTTCATACGAGATAATATTGTTTTGATAATTTTTTCATCTTTCACTCCCTGCATTGCTCTCCAAGGTGTGATAGTCATATCTTCTGGAAGTTGCTTCAATTCAAGACTTGCTTTACTGCCACCACATATCAATGGCTTAGACCTTTTGACCTTTTGGTTTTTAATGCCAATGTTTTCCCACATGCTAAAAATGTCATCAATCAGCTTCCAAAAATCTCTAGTTCTAAATGCCAATTGGAAAATGTTATCAAGACCTCTGAATATATCACTAGGAAGGTTGTGTTTTCAATCTTTTGAATTGGGTTTCTCTTCAATTTGATAGCCTATTTCCATACAACATTCCCTTCGAAAATCTGCAGTAACATTTATCCTATCCCCACCACATTTTTCTTGAAATTCACTATGAATAAATCTAATCCTTTGGATGAAAGTCATAAACATCCTATATTCATTATCTGAATTATGATCCCATGCCACTAACTTTGCTTCTGTATTCGATAAACCAGCATAAATGATACATTTCATTGTTTCAAAACGTGGGTTATTGGGATATTCCTCCATCAACTGTCTTTGAGATTCTACAGAATGGTTCCCCCCAAGCACATAATAATTGTATTCAAAACATTTTGACTTATCAAATGCTTCTTTGTTGGGAACTTGAACTCGATCAACAAGAAGCACATAATTAACCACATGAGCATATGGATTGTACCTCATCAATGTCTTCAAGTTGTGAACATGTAGATGGTGTGGTTTTCTGACTTGATATTGACATTGTCCTTCACTTGCCTTATAGGTTTGTCTGACACTAAGCTGAAATGTACGACCATCATAAATTAAGTTTTTCTTTGTCAAATTCTATCAAATGGCATTTTGTTTTGTTTTGATAATGCCATCCTCTAATCAGCTCTCGGTGTAACGATTTCTCTGCTTTCTTTTGAAGTTTCACTAGGTTCTTGACTACTGGTAATGACTGCTTCAAAATCTTCAACTTTACTTTTCCTCGTCATAACATTCTCAACAGATTTATTCTTGGGCATTGTTACTTTTGGTCTTTTACGGCTCTTCTTAGTTCCAATTTCATATTCAGTAATGGCAACATATGTTTCACTGTCAGTTTCAACTTCATTGCCCTCAAAAGTAACTTGTCCACTCTTGATAGATTTATCCACTAGAGGCCTTTTCTTCTGATCCTTTGGATGTAGTTTTGTAGCATCATCAATTACTACATTTTGCTTGTTTTTGATATCTTCTTCTGACACTGAGTAAAAACTGCTAACAACTTTCATGATATCATGCTGTATGAAATGAATGCCTCCCAACCTAATTGAAGAACTTTCAAAAAAATTCCGCCAAACAAAATATTGTATGTCAATAAAAACAAAATTAAAAAAATATAGCGAGACACTTTCAAGAAAGAAAAATACAAATATAAATAACAATACTTACGATGTTTTGTTTCATGTTATTTACAATTTGTTTACACAACTTTGTAGATATCTTTCTCATGTCATACAATGAATATGTTAGTTGATATTTAATCATTTCATGTGACTTGCGAGCTTTTGTAAGTATGTAAACAACTTCAGTGTTTGGTACCGAACACATATCTACGACTCTTCCCATCAGCTCAAAAATTCCATTTTCATTTTGTATATCAATATATAGATATCTATTCACATTTTGGCTTTATCTTTCTTTCACATACCAGATTCTTGATGAGAATTTCACCTCTTTTGAATTCTTCTAGTCTGAAATTATCTTCGTATCATTTGAGGCACTTGAAAGATTTGTAGCCATGAGCTCAGGTGGAGTTCGTTCACCAATGTTTTTTGAAGATGCACCTTTAAGAGTCTTTGGTCCAGAAATATTCACAGAGATCTTCTTTGATGCCATTTTCCTGAAAAATAGAAACACATAAATCAATAAATTAGAAAAACATATTAACTTAAATATACAACGAAAATATATCATAAATCTTTAATTTGTATAATCAGATAATTGAAGTTAAAAAAATATTAACATTAAGAAATGGTAGAAGCCCACCGACACCACTCCATCCATC
>APFE030765001.1:82657-143702 GCA_000404065.3 Pinus taeda
CTACCCCTCTTTAGGGTTCCACAAGAATAATAAAAAATGTGAGGATGGTAGACTTATCTAATGATGAATCACCCAATCAAGAATATTTATGATTCGAGAGTGCTATAGACAAAAATGTTGGTAATGTAGAATAGATTGCCAAAAATAATGAATATACCTTTATCACGAGGAGAACAAAGCTTTTGATCTAAGGCATACCTTTGTTTCTTAACAAAAATTTTAATACCGATGATTTTTCTTGTGAGGCCATATTTCATAATCCTTGAGTGTTAAGTAATCCTTTCCTAAACAAGGAAAAATTGAAAATAAATGTGATTAATATTTATATAAACAAACTTATATGAGCAAGGGAAACCAAATATAAAAGATAATACAAGGAGTAAGATAATTATCTTTAGAAAGTGGTCAAGGCTCGTTTTTAGTCCAAAATTGAGGGATACGTAAGGGATAGAGTCCCTAAAAAATAGGTCTTTTACTTCAGATCCTTCCATCTTGTTCTTGTTTGGTGAAAATTTTTCACAAAACTTTGCCTGATCCTTTTACCTTCTTTTATTCCCTATTGTCCTTTCAATAGATCTTCAACCTACCTTTTTCTTTCTTCTCCACCTTGGCTATGATACCATCTTAGAAAATAAAAAAGGCAGAAAGATTTTCTTATACTTGATAATTATTTGTGATATTCTTGTGTTCTTATTAAATTTCTCCTGCTCTTATTTTATCTTAGTTCATCAAGAAATTACCAAAACAATAGCATGAAGATCCATGACACTAGATGTAGGCAGAAAACCATGTAAAAACCCCAATTGCGGGGAAAACTGAGTGAACAACCATTTCTTCAATAGCTTTCATGAGTTAATCCAAGAATCTTGACATAGACACAAAATTCCTCCGCAGTAAGTGAGCCCTTTCATTTAGCAATAAATGATCACTTTTGAGTATTTCCTTTGACCTAGATGCAACAGTAGTAGTAGCGACACTTCGATGTTGCAGTATCCTCAACTTAGGAAATTTGATCTTAATGCAACAACTTCAACGTTGAAGCACCTATTTCTTCGACCAAAAATCAAGACTTGTACCTTGTAGCATCACTTTAACATTGATGTCATACTTTGACCTTGATGTTGTACTTTGACCTTGATGTCGTACTTCCACCTTGATGTTGTAACAAAACTTCTTGATGTCATAACAAAACTTTGACCTTGATGTCGTAGCTCAGAAAATCACATTTTTGAGAGATACCCCAAAACCTTTTATCCTTCAATTCTCCTTCTTCCACTGCAACTTTTCACATTTTCATGGCTTCTTCTAGGAGATTCAACTTGTGTGAGTAATTTTCCTCCAAATGAATTGAACTACTTCAATATATAGGCTTTTGGTGAGTTCAATTAGCTTTCTTGAGGATGACTTGATCTTCTTGAGGCAGACTTGGTGTGGAGGTAACATAATTCACTTTTGACTAAAAAATAATTATTTTTACATGATTCAAAATCCCAAGAAGTGTATGTTTAAAAGTAAAATGACTTTATTGACTTAGAATAAATCCTAGAAGTCCTCAATGGGGACTTTGACCTAAACCATGATGACCCAAGCATGAAACCCATACTTTAATAAGTCATAATAATAATAATAAAATTTATTTTCATTCGTTTTCATAAGTACATATTATGACTCAAATACACTAAGGAAGACCAAACCTAGTTATATTTTTTAACATGATGAGGAGGAAGAAGAAGTCTGTAGCATTGAGTACTGCTGAGGTAGAATACATTTCCAATAGCATGGCTAGATAGGAAGGAGTTTGGTTGAGGAAGCTCTTTGGAGAGATATTTGAGTAGGTCCTAGATGCTATAGTGATAAATTCTCACAAGAAGATTGGGATCCATTTCACATAGAATCTTGTATTTCATGATAAGTCCAAGCACACATAAATCTGATATCATCACACTTAAGACATGGTACAATGAGGAGTCGTTCCATCATATATCAATAGATGAGAATATTGCATATATTCTCACCAAGGATTTACTGAAAAAAATGTTCTCGATATTGAGAGAGAAAACTCAATTGGTGGATGTGACCCCTCAATATAATGGGCATCACTGATCAAGAATACTAAGCTGAATATTCCCCCCTTTCCGAGATCCCGCTATGAGGAATTGAGAGGGAGGATCATGTGGTTAATGTATCTCTAGAAAATAATGTTTCGCCTTTATATGTTACCGATCATATCGAAGATGTTTCTCCCATATATTAGTCTACGAAGAGTATAACATAGTATGCATCATACCCACCTCTCCCCATCTAGCCAATGGGTTGAGAGAGAGCTTGGAGGTGTATAACCCAAGTTTATTATCATGTAAGTGTTCTACCAGATGAATATTGAGGGTAATTTCTCATAAGATTAAGGAGAAATAGGATGGAGGAGATACTATATTGATTGACATAGAGTGGAAGATGTTAGCTCCCCTATGCTATGACTCCTATTTCTCAACATAGGGTGGAGGATATTTTCTCCCCTATGAGATGACATGAAGTGAGAGTGTCCCATAGGACATTCCTCATTATCCTAAAAGGGTGGTAGCTAATGATCCCTCGTCATTATTCTTCTTTAGATTTGATAATGTTTCAACAGATAGAGTTGAGGAGAGATGGAACATGATATGACGAAAGGATGCACATGATTATCACATGGTGCAACTGGAATTTCTCCCTAGCTGAGAGGGAGTTTTAATTTGACAACTTAATGACAAATTCCAAACATGGGAATAGGTTTCTCTTTTTTGAGATGACCAATTTTGACTATTGAAGAGCTCAATTTGGACAAAGAAAAGTGTACTTTTGAATAAAAGCCCACATGTGCAGAAAGGACAATTCATCCCTAAGAGAAAAATGAAAACCCTTACAAGTATATAAATACAAGTGACCTCAAGCTCATTTCGACATCACCAAGTATCTTCTTCTCCATTGACTCATTTTGATCCAGGTGGCTCTAGAGACACACACAGGACAAAGAGGGTTTATGGGAGCTCAAAAATCAAAGTGATCAAAATACTTTCGAACTAAGAACAGAGTGTATACCTCGTCGTTCAGATTGTAGTAGTGTGAAGGATTTGTCAATCTGAGTGTGGATGAGAATGATAAAGGCAGTAAAAGTTTTGGTTGACTTTTGCTGACTGGGCAGGATTAATGGAGACACAATTTGGAATTTTTCTAGTAGATGGAATCTGGCCAACTCTAGCCAGATTCTGGGCAAAATTTTTGCCTCATTAAAAAGTTTCCTTCGATCCAAAATTATGCATTTTCAAAATGCGCATATTGTTATATTAAAAAAAAAATTATTAAAAAGGAGGGGTGGCCAGCTACCAACCCCACCACCCCATCCCTTATCATATGTATTGTGGAGGGGTGGGACACTACCCCTGGCCCCTCCTCCCATACCATAGAACCATTACATAGTGCAACAGATAAGAGGGTGGGTCGGCCCTTGGGGCACATACCCAACACCCATTAAACAACCACCGCCCACGTGAATAATGATATGGGCCACCATTAGAGCAGAGGTGAGGTGGGCGGGAAGCTTAAGGCGGGCCCAACCTGACCTCCCTTCTAAAATTAATAATGCTGATATGTAAATGGGAGGGGGCAGGGTTTGACCACCCGACCTCCTCCACAAACAGATCTCAACCACTACGCCAAACACACTTACTGGTTTTACCGCCCAAAGTTCCATATAAACCCAAGATTTTCCCAGTGCACCCAAGCATGGAGGTACCAAGCATGCACACGGAAAGTGAGGCAATTTTTTAATTAATTTTTGGTGGTGGAACCGTGATCCTGAAAAAGGGTAGGTGGAGGCATGATTGAGCGAAATTCTTAGGAGGGTGAAATTTTTGCAGTGTCTAAATTGGACAAATTTTATGTCGATCTTACACCTCTTAGTGACATGAACCCAATCATACAGTCAATTTCCTGATCTGAGCAGTCGATTTTCAGAGGACACGGATGAGGGATTCTTTGAGGAATCTGGGGGAATCTAAAAGATTCCTTAAGCCCTAGATTTTCACTTTCTCAGAATTCAAAAATTTGACAGTCGATTTTGCACTATTCGATGCCACAAATATAATCGCATTTTTAGAATTTCCATTTGCTCATTTTAGTTTTTGTCCCCTTTTCAAGCCGGAGTGTAAGTGTCAGCATTCATGTGCAAGTAGTCATTCCATGAGATTCGATGCTACGAGATTGATGGTATGAACAACTTCATCCATTTTACATCCTTTTCTTTAGACGGCCTCAGGATGTGAGGTATATGCCATGTGTTCATGTACTTCTTTTTGCTATGCATCGTGTTGCACAGATCCTTGTTTGATGTTTAATGAGGGATATTGTTTCTTACTTGTTTTCATGATTCCTGCTTGATGTGAGGTGGAATAATATGTGTGATGTACTTGTTGTCATGATTCATCATGTTTTATTCGATATCCATTTGTTGTTATGTTGATGGGATACTCATGTGTCGTCATGTATGTTTGTATTGAGATCCCTTTTATGACATGTTGGCGGGATGCTCATTATCATCATGCATGAGTGTGTCATACTAATAGGAGTCCTTTTTTACTTAGAGTTCCTATAGTGGAACATCTCTTGGAGCCAATCCTACATGAGGGCATTTTCCTTGTATGATAGCAACATCACCCCTTGTGTACATCATCACTATTGATAACACTTAATGTAGCGGCCTAAACCATCTTGACATCGAGGCCCACAGACGTAGTCCCTCCTAGACGAACTCCATTATCAACGACTTATGTTTTCATGTGCTAATGATTGCCATGTTCCTCCTCTTTACAACATGTAGATGTATTCATTTATGTTCTTTTAAAAATGCAATTTAACACATCACAAAAGTAAAAGGTCTTGGAAGGGTCCTTTGTCACACCCGGACATGGATCAAGTGGTATCAGAGCGGTATTTGAGTGGATGTTAATTGCAAGCATGAAGAATGGAACGTGTAGTGATAGAGGATGAAAAAGTGATGTACGAGACCATGCTCAAAATTTCCAAAAGGGTGGAAATAATGTATGAAACTCTATAGAGAGAGACAAAGGAAAAGGAGAAATAACAGCTTTAGTTGCAAGCCTCGGAAGAGGCCTTGGAAGAACTGAAGCACAACAACCAAAGTATTCAAACAGATAATGATGAGTTGAAGATGCTTCTACATGATGAGAAAGAAGACAAACATAGTTTTCTACGACAGTTGCAAGCAAAGGACGAGGCCTTGGAAAAGTTGTAGCGTGACCCATAAGAGGTAAAAAGTAGTTCTCTAAATTTATGTATGTTTCCTAATGATGATTTTGCTATTTTTGAAAATCATACCACAAGAATTGGCTCCAAACTGTTGAAAAAAATGGGGTATTAAGGAAAACATTTGGGCGTTAATGGCCAAAGCATTGTCAACCCCATCAAAGTAGAAGAATTACCCCACCAGGCAGGACTTGGGTATGTCAGAAAGGAAGTTGGGGAATGCGCCAAGACATATAGAGAACCACCAACAATAGATGATGAGAAGCCCTCATCGGTTCTTTCCAAATTGACAGAGGAGGTAGAAGATGTTAATTTCCTTTCAGTTTTGTCTTCACATAATATGGTTTCTATTGGAGATTGGGAGACCCCAATTATAGGGACAAACATGAGGCTCCTTGCCAGGAGGAGGCATGAGGGGGAAATAGAACCTGGTGTTAGTAACCAAGACATAACTCAACCATTGGAGGTTGTGCAGAGACCTCAATTTGTAGGCTTGCGATACACCAAAGGAGAATTCTTGAAGGTGTCAGATTCTTCTGAGATGTCATCGTAATCGTCGAGGAAAGAGAATGATGGGAACACATACCCATCATCCATGGCAATGCCCATGGCAGGGAAAGAGCCGAGGCAAGCTCTCATTGCCATACTTACACTGGATATGGCAAGGAAAAGTATAACCACTCTCGATATTTGAATGTTCATTTCAGTTACAATGATGTTTTTAATGATGGACATAAATCATGGAATCAAAAGACATGTACCTTTTGTGGATTACATAACCATACATTTTGTAAGTGTTGGAAGGAATGGCAGCACACAAAAGAATGAGGCATGAAAGACCATCTAGACAACAGGTAAATAAACATGTTAAGAAGATATGGAGGAAGAAGATGTATTGCAGTCATTGCAACAGAAATTCCCATCAGAGAGCCACTTGTTGGAGGCTCCATCCAGAGCAGTGCCTTAAAGACAAAGCATTGATGCATGAACTAGGTAAAACAATTGTTCGAAAAGAAAAACCACCACAGGGGGATAACCCATTCGTGAAAAATGGTTTCTAAAATGTTAGCTTGTCATGGACATTATTTTGTAAATCATTTGTTGCATTTTAAGATGGAAAAGTGATGATGCGTTTTCCATCGCTTATCAAGAAATAATGATGTCTGGTTTTATTTTGTGTTGCATTTTACACTTTGAAAGTGATGTTGTGTTTCCATCACTCGTCAAAGAAAAAATAGTGTTTGGTATTATCTTTGTAAATCATGTGTTGCAATGATGATGTGTTTTCCATCACTTGTTGGAGCAACAATGATATGTTGGCCTTGTTTTCATAGCTGGGGTATTGTGTCCATCTTGATGTAAACTTGACCACCGAGTATGTGTTATAAACTCGTGGCAAGTGTGGGACGCTTAGGTCAATAGTTGGTCATGAAAGTCAAGCATGTAATTTGAAAAACAATGTACTACAGGTTGTAGAGGTTGCAAGTGTCAGCTCATCGCTTAAGGCTCTGAAGAACAAAGGTGAAGGAGATGGAAGCGAGACCTTTCAGGACGCTTGTGATGCAGACAATGTACAGAGAAGTTGCAGATTATTTTTCATGCTTTTAGACGACCAAAAGCTCCTCAGTGGGGAGGATTGATCGAGGTGGCTCCAAAAACACACACAAGACAAAGAGGGTTTATGGGAGCTCAAAAATAAAAGTGATTATAATGATTTTGAAACAATACTAGAGCATATATCTCGTCGTCCTGACCGCAATAGTGTGAACGGTTCGTCAATCTGAGTCCGGATGAGAAAGGTATAGGTAGTCAAAGTTTTGGTTGAATTTTGCTAGCTAAGCATGATTAATGGAGACACAATTTGAAAATTTTCCAAAGGATGGAATCCAGCCAACTTCAATCGGATTTCGGGTGAAATTGTCGCCTTGTTAAAAGTCTCCTTTGGTCCAAAATTCCTCATTTTCAAAATGGGCATATTGTTATATTAAAATAAAAATTATTAAAAAGGACGGGTGGCAGGCCACCAACCCAGCCGCCCCAACCCTTATCATATGTAATGTTGTGGAGGGGCAAGGCCACTACCCCCGGCCCCTCCCCCCATTCCAAGGAACCATTACACAACACAACAGATAAGAGGGTGGGTCGACCCTTGGGGCACTGACCTAACCACCATTAAAGAAGCACCGCTCACGTGAATAGGGATATGGGCCACCATTAGAGCGGAGGTGAAGTGGGCGGGCCACCCAAGGTGGGCCCAACCCGACCTCCCTTCTAAAATTAATAATGCTTTTATGTAAATGGGAGGGGGCAAGGTTTGACCGCCTGACCTCCTCCACAACAAACAAATCTTAACCACTACGCCAAACAGACTCATTGGTTTTTCCGCCCAAAATTTCATACAAAGCCAACATTTTCCTAGTGTGCCCAAGTATGGAGGAACTAGGAGCACGCACAGAAATTGAGGTGAATTTTTAATTAATTTTTGCAGGTGGAACCATGATCCTGAAAAGGGTAGGGGCAACCATGATTGAGTGAAATTCTCAGGAGGGTGAAATTTTTTGGAGTGTCCAAATTGAACAAATTTTATGTCGATCTTACACCTCTCAAGTACAAAAACCTGATTGCATAGTCAGTTTCCTAATCTGAGCAGCCAATTTGCAGAGGGCCCAGAGGAGGGAATCTTTGAAGAATCTAAGGGGAATCTAAAAGATTCCTTAAGCCCTAGATTTTCACTCTCTCAGAATTCAGAAATTTGACAGTTGATTTTGCACTATTCAACCCCACAAATCTGATGGTGTGTTTAGATTTTCCATTTTCTCATTTCAATTTTCAGCCACTTTTCAAAGTGGAGTGTAGATGTCAGCGTTCATGTGCAAGTAGTCATTCCATCAGATTTGACGCTGCAAGATTGATGGTATGAATAGCTTCAGCCATTTGACATCCTTTTCTTTAGACGGCCTCATGATGTGAGGAATATGAAGTGCATTCATGTACTTTTTTTTTCTATGCATCATGTTGTTGATCCTCAGTTTTGTTCTTAGCACTGTTAGATTTAATTTCCATTTTCCCCTTTTTGTCACCATGGAACCCATTTCTCTGCTAAATCACTATCCTAATCCTATCTTTACTCTCCACTTGAGGTAAAAATTCTCATGGTTGTGGTTAGCTAATTATTGGTAGATTTAAGTAAAATAGAAGTGTCATATTCTCAAACTAACTTATTATTATTATCTAGTGTAGACTCTCGGCTGGATATGCAAGTTGATCCCCGGAAGGAGCAGTTGATGTATGAAGATCTTTTACTTTGCTACTCAAGGGTTATATGCAAATGGGCGCTCAAATATCAAAATGGATAAGATTGCAACATGTTTAGGAAGACGAGATAGCATCGCCACAAGCAGCACACATTATGATCTTGAGATCCTCGTCTGATTTACCTCAATTGCAGCATATACAAAATTGGGAATTGGTTATGGATAGACCAAATTTGAGATGCCTCTTTGAACCAACTCATGTGAAAGGAGTCATTTTGATTTACTTGTTAGTTTTAGTTTATGTTTAACTATTAGTGAAATGCCTATAAAGGCAATTGAATGTAATATGTTAGGGGGAGAGTGTAGCACCGTGGCACTGAACTTATGAAGTAATTTTGATGTATGTTCGAACCAGTTGAATAAAATCGTAATGCTATTATTCTGAGTGGTTTCCAAACGCGTTGATGGAATGAAGTTCATATTTTAATTATATATTGAATCGTTAAACTACTGTAAGTTCTCCAAACCCAGCTGTGGCTGGGCCCACCCATCTACGATTGTTTATATTTTGGAACAATAGTGACACTGCAACCCTCGATTTGATTAATTCAATTTTATAGTTCAGTCGTGTGAACTATCATTTGTTTGATGGAATTATTGGTTAAGTTTGCAGAAGTCTTTTCATTTTTATGAATTGCAATTGGTTTGGTGTGATTTCGTGCCTTTCGAACCAAAACCACTCCATCACTTGGTTTCCCTCATCTAGAACTCATTATAGGATCATTGATATATTAGTTGGAATTGTCACCCATAGTGGATATTAGAGCCCCTAATGCTTTCAAATAACTAGATGACAAATTATTTCAATTGTATCGAATAGGCTCTATCTATTTTCCCTAATTCCACCTCTATTTCATTAGCATCAACTTAAATCCATGCCATCATAACGTTACAAAGGAATTGAATATATGCTGGCACTAGCTAGATCATTCGAGAAATTCAATGAACTTAGTTAAATGATCAAACTAGTAGTTTAAATACATGTATGTCTAAATTACACAAATGATTAGTTGACTGTTTTACTGTGGATGGATGAACTGTGAACCGGTATAAACATTCCAAAGAAGTTCCCAAAAGAACCACCCTACAGTTACCATTTATCCCCTTCTGCTCATTTAACTATTAATACTGACTTTAAATCAAAAGATCATCCTTAATTCTATGCAAAAGACAGTCTCTTGTGAATGAATGATTTCTTTTTCAATTAATACGTTAATATGTTTACTCCATGAATAGCTCAACGTTATGATCAACAACAACATAGTGATTTGTTTGATTGTAGCATTATTATTTTGATTGAGTGTAGCATAGAATTATATACATCTTTCAAGATTGATAGCTGGCTTTAATGAGATAGTATCCTAGTTGTTTTCATTTAGGAGAATTCTATAAGTGATCTGTTGACACCTAATCCTTGTGATTGGGTGAATATATGTAAACAGATAAATAAGTAATATGAATAGTCATCGGAAGATGAACTGAACAGTCTCTCCCTGATGCATATAATGAAGACCTACCTGATAGAATAAACATACAAATCATTTTTTCCTTGAGGAGTTACTGCCTGGCCTGACATAGTATCAGAGCCAACTCCCAAAAATAGTTATAACTCCCTTCTTCCTACTGGTCCCTGTCCTCTGTCCCTGTGGATTCTATCTACTGAGCTCTCTGTCCTCTTTGTCTACTGCGCAGTCTATCTACTATTCTCTAAATTCAGAAAGTTGTTGAGTATAACAACATTTGTGATGAACGCTGGTGCAGTGAGCATGAAATTGTTTGAAAAATGTTGCGATTGCTTTTTTCCATGTAAAATGCATCTGAGCGGGAGTTTGTTTGTATGGCATGAGGTGCTTCTTTATTCATTGCCTGAATCTCAATCAATAAGAACGACCTCCCTCCACGTTGGTATAACAGTGCTCCAGGCGGCATAGTTTTGAGGTTGGTGAAGAAATTAGCAACTCAATTAGGTTTTGAAAGCTTCCACGTTCTCTTTCCCATTTAGATGCAAGTATTGTCTTATATGTAGTACTTCTCTCTCTTGTGAAAATATTCAATTATACATTGTGATGACTTGTGCCGTAGAAATCTTAGGTTTGCAAGTGTGTTCCGCTTGGTTATGATTTTCTGACGTTTTTGGTTGCTAGAATTGTCCAAGTCTCTAGCCTTGATATCCTCGATATCATTGCTACAAGATATAGAGTTGTTGTAAACTATCAGAGCAAGTTGTTGTATATTATATATACGTTGTTTGATTATGAGGGTTCGTAACCCTTGCATTTAGAACTCCATTCAGGTAGATGAATTAACACTGCAATGAGAGCTTTTAAGGCCCGATTTTTGTGGTATAGGAGTCTTCACGTGGCGTGGTTCTGTATTACATAATGTGCCTAGGTTTTAAAGTTGGCAATTCTAAATTCCTCATGAGGAAACACGGACATGCAAATATTTAAACGTCCATACTTCAATCATGAGCGAGGCTTACGACAAGGCTTGCAAATACCCAAATTCAGTCATGCACAAAGCCTATGTATAAATAGAAATGAGTATGTCAGTCCTGTCTTGTCTACCCGTCTCACTAATTTTCAATTTATGTATAAATAAGATGTCAAAGCTAG
This sequence comes from Pinus taeda, assembly GCA_000404065.3. Lineage (NCBI taxonomy): Eukaryota > Viridiplantae > Streptophyta > Pinopsida > Pinales > Pinaceae > Pinus > Pinus taeda. The sequence goes on from APFE030765001.1 coordinate 93,888, forward strand.
ACCAATAAAGGACTAATGAATGAGTCTGAATACAACAAATCCTCGGTCTGCATTTGATACAATTTTCCTAGTAGAATTAATTTTTAGAGAATGCATTCAATCATATCCTTGGTGGGAATAGTTCTCACTGGAAAGGAGAACTATCCTGAATGGTCTCGAATGATAAAACACACCCTCATTTTCGATGAGCTATGGAAAGGAGTGTGCGTCGGAGATAGAGACAATGAACCAATACAACCTAGCTCAGACAAAGAGCTCGTCATTTGTGAAAACAAGAACAATAAAGATTATGCATTAATCACAACATCTGTAAATGAAGAGGTGAGTCGCCATATTTCATCATATTCAATTGCCTTTGAAGCCTTTAAAAAGTTGAAAGAACTCTATGACTCACATTCTACACTTGAAGTTGTTCAACTCATGATTAAACTCTTCACTCTTGAACTACAAAATAATGATCCTCTTGCTCTTGCATCTAAGGTAAAGTATATAATGCATGATATTAAATCCACTAAGGTTGAATTGGATATTCCTCCTCTTATTTCTTTTCTCAAGGCACTTTATCCTACTTACTCCAATTATCTTGAGTCATTGCAAGCAAATGGTAATCTCAAAGATATCACCTTTGACTCTCTTGTGAAAAGTTTGTTGAAAGAGAGAAAGCTTTTGGAAAGAAGACAACCCCTAATTCTTCTGAAGAGGCTATGTGCCTTTCTCATAAAGAAAATCATCCTGCTCAAGATTCTTCAAGAGGAAGAGGTGGTCAAAGAGGAAGAGGAAGATATTTCAGAGGCAGGGCTGCAGACATTCTCAAGGAGAAAAGGTAGATTTGCACTGCATTTGCTGCAAAAGAAATGGATCACATGATGCCTCTACATGCAAGCTACCATGGGATAAAATTGAGTAGAAACGAAACCAAAAAAGAGGTAAAATTGACGATACAGACAAAGGTAAAGCACCTGAATTTTCTCACTATGTTGTGGCACAATGTAGTATTGGATTAAATGAAGAATTATTTAATGCTTCACTTCCTTCTTGGAAAAATGATTGGTTGCTTGATTCAGGAGCAACCTGCCACATGACTCATAGAAAATATTTTTTGAAGAGTTTGCTGACAATGTTGATGGAGCAGTATACTTTGCAGACCAATCAAAAATCAAGCCATCAGAACTTGGCACAATCAGGCTTAAATTGCCTAGTCTTCCATACTTTCTTCTGCATCATGTTCTATATTTCCCACAGCTCAAGAGAAACTTGTTTTCCTTGGTCCACATCCGCCAGCGAGGTCACTCCATTCATATGTTTGATGGCAAGCTTGAGGTAAGAAAAGCATCTGACCACTCACTTGTCATGAGGGGAATAGAAGAAGAAAGACTTCTCAAGTTGCAAGGAACCTCTGCTCGTGCACAACATTTCTCATACAATTCTCATCATGAAGAAGGTACACTTCGATCAAGTTTATTATGGCATGCTAGATTTGGACATTTGAACTATGATAGCCTCCGCTTGTTGAAGAAAAATGGTGTTGCTGGTTCCTACAATTCCTAGGAAACTTAAGCAATGTGATGGTTTGCATTCTAGGAAGCATAGCAAACAGTTTTTCATGATTCACATTCAAGAGCACATGAAAATTTGAACTCATTCATTTCAATTTATGTGGTCACTGCCTTTCCTTCTGCAAATGGAAATTAAATATATGATACATTTATTGATGACTAACACAAAATGTGTTGGGTTTATTTATTGAAGAACAAATTTGATGCTTTTCAAACATTCAAGAATTTTCATAAATGGATTGAAAATGATGCACAATCTCATATTGGGTCTATTCACACTGATAATAGAAAATAATACACATCAAATGAATTTGAAAACTATCTTCACCAACATGGGATCAAACATCAAACAACTGTGCCTTATAATCCCCAAAAGAATGGTGTAGTTGAAATAATGAATAGGACAATCTTAAATATAGTACGATCCATGCTCTTCTGCAAAAAATTAAAGATAATGTTTTGGGCTGATGTTGTTCTATGTGCTACATATATAAAGAATAGATGTCCATCTAATGTTATAAGAAACATGACTCCATATGAAATGTGGTATGGACATGTTCCTTTGGTAAAGCATCTCAGGGTCTTTGGTTCCACCTATTATGCCTTGATACCAAAGGTACATAGAAACAAACTTCGTGCTAGAAGTCGTAAGTGTATCTTTCCGGGGTATTCAAACACCTCCAAAGCATATCGTCTCTATGATGAAGTAAATAAGAAGTTTGTTGTATCTAGAGATGTAATCTCTCTTGAATCATCCAAAACTGACAATGTTGTTGAGCGGCAACTTGATCGCTTGGATAGATTTGCAAAAGAAAAATCATTTCAAGAATTTGATAATCAGATTCCACATCTTTAAGGGGGGATTCCTATACTAGATCAACATGTGGAATCTTCTTCTGAAGAACACTACCCCCCGCATGAAACTCCAACAAGAGATGATGCTTTAACTGATGTGATTAATAGAATTGGGAGACTCAATCTTGATTCAGTCCCAACTCAATCAATGGAGCAGCCTGTACCATCTAAGAAAGGTCCCCCAAAGTGGCTGACAAAGACACTTGAAAGTGTTCATCCTAATGAGGTTGGAAAGACAGGAACTAGAAATTCAAACTAGCAAAATGGAGGTGATGTGGATGACTCTAATTCACCTATTGATATGGATGTTTCTTATGATTGTGAATTGAAATTGTCTACATATTTTGAACTAAATTCCTTCAAATAAGCTACTTCTCATGATGAATGGAAAGAAGCAATGCAAAAGGAGTATGATGGCCTCATAAAGAACAACACTTGGAAGCTGGTTGATCGTCCATTAGGAACCAAACCAATTGGCTACAAGTGGGTCTACAAGAATAAGTATAAAGCTGATGGCTCACTTGAAAAGCACAATGCTAGGCTTGTGGCAAAAGGTTTTGCACATAATGAAGGGGTTGATTATGAGGAGACTTTTGCCCCCACAGCAAAATGGGCTACCATCCAAACACTCTTTGCCCTAGTAGCTCAGAATGGTTGGAAAGTCCATCAAATGGATGTAAAAACTGCTTTCTTGAATGGAGATCTAAAAGAGAATGTTTTTATGTCCCAGCCTAAAGGATTTGTTGTGAAATGACATGGACATATAGCATGCAAACTTGTAAAGTCCTTGTATGGCCTCAAACAAGCACCGCGAGCCTGGTATGAAAAACTAAATGAGCATCTTCTGAAACTCAATTTCAAACATTATGATCTTGATGATGCAACTTTATTTGTCAAGAAAGTTGGCAAAATAGTTGTATATCTTGTGGTATATGTAGATGATCTTTTGATGATAGGGAAAAATGAAAGCTACATTGCATCCATAAAAAAGGAATTGGGTAGAAGCTTTGAAATGACTGATTTGGGCTATGTTCATTACTATCTTGGCATTGAAGTAACCCAACATCCGAAGTCCATATTTCTTTCTCAAAAGAAATACATTAGAGATTTGTTGAACAGGTTTGGCATGACAGAGTGCAATCCTCTTACTACTCCAATGGAACAAAACTTAAAGCTCACATCTATTAAAGGAAAATAATTTGAGGATGCAACAAAGTATAGATAGCTTGTAGGAAGTCTCAACTACCTAACTACTACCGGACTAGACATTTCATTTGCTTTTGGAATCCTCTACAGGTTCATGCAAAAGCCTTGTGAGGGACATTGGTTTGCTGCAAAAAGAGTTCTAAGGTACTTGAAGGGAACTCAAGACTTTGGAATCAAGTATACATAGGTGGACGACTTCAGCTTAATTGGATACTCTAGTTCAGACTTTGATGGAGACAAAGAAACTGGGGTATCTACTTTAGGATATGCTATGAGTCTTGGATCAGGAGCTGTCTCCTAGAGATCACGCAAACAGTCAATTCCAGTAGACTCCACAATAGAAGCAGAATACGTGGCAGCAGTTGAAGCAACAAAAGAAATTATGTGGCTCAGGAAAATTCTTGAAGATTTGTGGGTAAAACAAGTACAATAAACTCCACTCATGATTGATAATACCTCTGCAATAAAGTTGGCCAAGAACACAAAGTTCCATTGTCAAACAAAGCACATCAATACTAAATATCATCTGATTCGACATCATGTTAAGGCCAAAACAATCCATTTCTGTCATTGTTCCACAAATGAGAAAATTGTAGACATCTTCACCAAAGCGCTTGGAAGAGAAAAGCTTGAACTATTAAGAATGATGCTTGGACTCACCAACATCCCTTCAGATTAAGGGGGGTAATGTTGACACCTAATCCTTGTTATTGGATGAATATATGTAAATAGATAAATAAGTAATATGAATAGTCATAGGGAGATGAACTGAACAATCTCTCCCTCGTGTATATAATGAAGACCTACCTGATGGAATAAACATGCGAATCATTTTTACCTTGAGGAGTTATTACCTGGCTTGACATGATCCATTGAATCCAAAGAAGCAAGACAAAGAAAAACATGGTAATTCTCCCAATTGGTGCTTGGACCCTAATCCTTGATTTGAAAATGAACCCTTAAGTATAGGATAATTGGCTGCTTGAAGCATTAATAAGATAGATCACTTATTGAATTAGTAGTTGGATTGTCATAGATTAGTTATCCTAATTTGCTCTGGTGACGAATGCTTATGGAATCAATAGTTTAATAAGTAGAGTGGTGATTATCATAGGGTTGTTTGATTGCTTTCAAATAATTGTCATTACAGAATGTTTGATTGAGTGATTTTTCATATAGACTCTGGTACCAGTATGCAAAGTTTGATTAGGGTTTGGTGTGAATAGAAGTTAATTTTTATTAGAAATATTTAGTTAAGTGCAGATTTTGAGATTTATGAATATTTTAGGTAAGATTTGGTTGTTGGGTTTTATCATTAGGCAATAAGATTTGAAAGTATTTATTTTGTAAATCATTAATAAGGAAAACATTACACTCTGACATAGCCTAAACAAAGGAAGTGCAAGGCAATTCATGCTTACGAACCCCGAGTTGACAATTAATCTTAAGGGATCTAATCTAACAAATTAATCTCTCAACATTTTGGCACTGTTGCCGAGGAAATTTCCATTTCTTATTCAGATGATCACTATCAATTGAGTTTCAAGAACCTGCAGAACTGTCAGAGGGTGGAGAGAGTACGGTAAGACGTGAGTGAAGAGCCACACATCCACTTTTATGGGGTTTCTCCAAAGTTTGACTGATCATTATTTCTTCTTGAATTTCTATTTCCTTCATCTTTATGCATAAGAGTATAAGTAGACCTAGGGAAAACAAAGGTAGATTTATTTCAAACTCTAAATTTCCTACAACTTTTGGATTAGTCAATATACCTGTTTTAATTGTTGTTAATCGATATGCAAGTCTAAGACAAGAAGCAGGAAGTGTTGATGCCAACATGGTTTTAGATTGGCAATTCTTTGATCAAGAAGGAAGGATACTTCAAGAAATTATCTTCAATAACCCAGTAGAAGAACCAGTGGAAAAACCAGACCTCGTGGACGAGCAATCAACTAATATCTATCGTGTTCCAATACCCCAAATCCACACCTTGATCAACAAACCCTAGTGGGTACCTATCGCAGTTATGGAGCATGGAAGGGGTGAAGGAAGACACAATGACGAGCACCAAGAGGAAGGAGAAGGCACTAGATGGAATGTTAACCTACTTGGGGGAAACCAGGAAGAGGAAGAGGAAGAGGTTAATTTCAGGTTCCCTATCTTGGATGTAACTTGCGACATTAATATGAAAAACATTCTGATGGCATATCTACCACTATTCTACAGTAAATCATCCGAAGATCTCGATGCTTTCCTTTTTGAGTTCGATATCTTATGTCGTAGCTATAACTATTATGACGATGCACACAAACTCAAATTGTTTCCCGCCAAATTAAAAGATGCAACCCTTAGGCGGTTCATGAGTCTAGGTTAGCACACCATATATACATGGGATGACATGAGGTCAACCTTTCTAAAAAAAACTTCAAGACTTTTGTAAGAGTAGGGACATCAGTGATATCTTTAGGATGCAACAAACTGAAGATGAAAACCTAGAAGAGTATCTTGAGAGGTTCCTATACAACTTTCATAAATCTGTGAAAATACCCTAGATTTAAAAATCATCAGAACAATGTTCTTAAGAGGGCTAAGAGATGACTATATAGAGACATAAAACTTGCTTAGTGGTGGGGAAATTTACAAGAAATCCTTTGCAGAAGTCATTGACCTTTGTCGCACCTACTCTAGGAGCCACACTAAAGTAGGTAAAAAGCTTCGTGAGCTTAGGGACAATTCCTTTGACTATGTGCAGAGGAAAGCTGTGGCTAATACTGTCACTACGGTTGAACTAGGAAACCTATTAGAAAATTTCAAAAATGACATCTTAAATACAATTAGCAACTAGCTTGATGCCATGAAAGTCAACCAAAAGCATGAGGCTAAAAAGGCAGCTATGGTAGTATTTTGTCCCAAGTGTAGACGAAAACATGCAGAGAGGGAATGTCCTTAGAATTCTATAGAAGTCTGTGGAATTTTCACTCTAGAACACCAAACCAAGAAATGCCCATCACTTCCTGGTCTTTAGGCCATTTATAAAGGCAATACCAAAACCCTTGACCAAGCTCAGCCAGCTAAGAGACCCACCTGGAGAGGTCAGAGTCAGAGTGTGCCCCCAAACCCAAATTTTCAAGGGTACAACCAAAACCAGCCTTGGAACTTTCCTACATCCTACTCCCCTTGGGGTGCTCAAAGTACTGCTTGGAACTAAAATTGGAGAACGAGCCCTTATAGCACTAGCTATCAACCTCAATCCCAATTCTACCCACCTTATCCAAATATGCCAAGTACTTCATACAATCCAACCATGCAAACCTATCAGCACACATATAATCCTAATATCTACGAACAACCTACGCAGTTTCCACCACCTTTACATCAATTAATACCAACACAACACCTCATATGCATCAATTACTACCTACACCTACTAACACATCACCACTGTAGGCACCAACTAACATAAACCCCCCATGACCTACACTGCTGCTTGCACAACCCATACCTAACCCAAATCACAATAGGACACCTCAACCAGTGCAAAACATAGATATCTATCCCTTTCCGACATACATGATTACAGCCATCCCTATGAACGAAATTTAGTTATAATAAGGGAAAATATTTAATAAAGGAAAATCAGCTGTGATTATTGAAGAAGAGGTGCCCTCCACGTGTTAGGCCCCTATACTACTAGTGTAACCCCTTATTATTATTAGTAGAACCCCCTTATTATATTGTTGTACCCATGTACTCCCCATATTGTTAGTATTGTGCCCCATAGATATTGTTATTATTGTGCCCTTACATTATTCTTGTTATGTTGGCTCTGATTATATTATGACTCCTTAGACTCCTATATATAGAAAGGAGGCCTTATCATTTGTATCATCAAATAATTGTTCGTTTGTGTAATTTAAAGGAGATATCCCCTGAAAGAGGCTTATTTCTAAGGCGTTGATCTGTATTTTCTATCTATTTTTGAGCTGGTTTCATAACATTTGGTATCAGAGCTTTGGATTCTAGGGTTTCACTTATCCAAATAGGTCATCGTGGAAGTTTCACTATAACTTTTTTTTTGCACCATTTCAGATGCTAAAAAAAAAACCCATTTGGGTTGAAATCATTTGGAACCTTGGGTCTAAATTGAAAAGATTTTAGAACTATATTTGCTGAGATACGAGCTGAGGAATTTGGCCTTTTTGCAGCATCCCGAATTACATTCCAAACAGGTGACCTGGGGAATATCTTCATAACTTTTGTTTTGAGCATCAAATTGAAATCTCATAAGAAGCTATAGAAATAGGACATGTTATAGTTTCCTGTGTATATTTTCTGATCCTAAGGTCAAAATAGTGACACGTGGCACTTGATACAAGTTCGCTCCTCTAAAATGGTATATAATTAGGTCATCTTGGGAGATTCTACATAAATCTTTGTTGGAGAATCTAAATTCGATCAGATTGGTGGCATTAGAAATAGGACACAGAGGGCTACTGTAGGTCACAATTTTAGAACTTAAAGATCCGAAAGTACAGAGTTACATTCGTTTCAAGATTGAGCTCCTAAAATCAAGAAAAAACGAGATGAGGTTGTTTGATGGCAAAGATCCGGTAAATTGGATACTACATATGGAGAAATGTTTTAATCTACATGGTGTACCACTATTACAAAAGGTATGTATTGCATATTTATATTTAGAACAAGATCAATTTTTATGGTATAAAGGGCTTTGTTCTCGTAAACAACTTGTTACGTTGTCAATTTTCATGGAGGCAATTATAGCACATTATGAGAATACAAAGAGCAACACCTTATTTAGAGAAACACCACAACAATTGGAAGAAAAAAGAGAAAAAGGGCTTTGTTACAAAGTGGAGAGAAAAATTATGGCAATAAGGAATTCCACCCCTCACAACTATAAATATGGAAGTGTTGTTTCTCCTAGCATTCCACAACCTACAAGGGTTACACCACAACAATTGGAAGAAAAAAGAAAAAAAGGGCTTTGTTACAATTGAGATAGCAAATGTACTAAAGGTCATAAGTGTCCTGAGAAGAAATTATTTTACATAGGGTATGAAGAGGAGGAAGAAAAGGATCAAGAAAAATCAAAAGAAGAGGATATACTCTAGGACCCAACCCTAGAGAAAGAATAAATGAATCCAACCATATCTTGTAAATCATTGGAAAGAATTACCACTCCTCAAACTCTCAAGATAGAAGGACATATCAAGAAGAAAAAGGTTCAAGAGGTGAAAGATCACATCAAGAAAGAAGAAATGAATCCAACTATATCTTGTAATGCACTGGCCAAAATTACCACTCCTCAAACTATCTAGATAGAAGGACATATCAAGAATAAAAAATGTTCAAGATGTGAAAGATCACATTGAGCATCAAGAAATGAATCCGACCATATATTGTAAAGCATTGGAAGAAATTACCACTCCTCAAACTCTCAAGATAGAAGGATATATCAAGAAGAAAAATGTTCAAGCAATGAAAGATCACATCGAGCATCAACAAAAAGTTCTCCAACTTTTAAAGGATAATTCCACTTTAGTGCAAAATCAAATGAAACAACAGGTAGATCAACATCGTAGTGAAAAATCTTTTGATATAGGTGATTGGGTATTTTTACTACTACATCTCAAGCAAGTTATTTATGAGAAGGAAATGTTGGCAATACTACACGCACTTAAGAGATGGTGACCTTACCGAATGGGAAGACACTTCAAGGTAAAAATGGACCATGATAGTCTTAAATACTTTTTAGAACAACTATTATCTTTAGAAGAACAGAAAAAATGGGTCACAAATATGTTGGGTTATGACTTTGAAATCATCTATAGAAAAGGGATGCAAAATTTTGTTGCAGATGCACTCTTAAGAAAGGATGAGGATGTGGAAGCATTGTTTTGTGCTATTTCTATTATCCAACCAGATTGGATAAATGAAGCAAGGGATGAATGGAAGAAGGAAGAAGAAGTATGGCCACTCATTCAAAAGTTGCAGAAGATCCAAATTTAAACAATATTGCCAGAACTTGAAGAGGAAGGAAAAATCATATTGGAACTTGGAGCAGTCACAGAAACATGAACCCGACAGCTACAAAATCAATCAATTTCAGAGTATCTTATCAACTGGAAGAACTTACCGGCTAAAGAATCCACATGGGAGGACAAGAATTTTATACATAAGCATCAAGAACTACTCAAGTGTTGAGGACAACACTTTTTGAAGGAGAGGGGCATGTTAGGCCCCTATACTACTAGTGTAACCCCTTATTGTTATTATTACAACCCCCTTATGATATTTTTGTACCCATGTAGTCCCCATTTTGTTAGTATTGTGCCCCATAGAAGCTCACTATTGTTATTATTGTGTCCTTACATTATTATTGTTATGTCAACTTTGATTATATTATGACTCCTTAGACTCCTATGTATAGAAAGGAGGTCTTGTCATTTGTATCATCCAAGAATTGTTCATTTATGTAATGTAAAGGAGGTTTCCCCCTCGAAGAGGCTTATTTCTAAGGTGTTGATCTATCTTTTATATCTTTTTGTGAGCTGGTTTCATAACACCGCGTCATCCAAAAAACAATTACAAAATGAAAAACAACAAATATCGAAAGAAGAATTAACTGAACCACCATTCCCTGGGAGGCTAATAGTAAGAAAAGAGGAGGTCCCACTTGAATATGACCTGGAAAATGAGCTTAGGGATGTTTGTATTAAAATTCCACTCATACAAGCAATCTAAGACATTCCTATATACACTAAAATTGTCAAGAATCTCTGTATCAAGAAAATGAGTAGAAAAGGGCATAAAAACCAGAATGTCAAGATTATGAGTCAAATGTCCACGATGACTTCAGATCTACCCACAAAATACAGTGACCTTGGAAATCCCATCGTCACTATTGAAATAAATTGAGTGCTTCTGCCAAATACTCTTGTAGATTTAGGGGCTGCGATAAATGCAATGACTTACGAAACAAATATATCACTACAATTGCCTGGATTGAAAACCACCCCTATCCTTTTAGAGATGGCGGATAAATCCGTTGTCAAACCAATAGGATCCTTGGAAGATATAGTAGTCACTACTGCCTCCTGGAAATATCCTATAGACTTTGTAGTCAATTCTCCAAAAACTTCTAGACATGGACACCCTGTGGTCTTGGGAAGGCCATGTCTGGCAATTACAGATGTCGTCATTGGATGTAAAAATGGGGAAATGACCATTTCAAATGGATCTCACAATCAAACATTTTCCATATTTTCACCTACTCAAATAGCTACGGAAGTACCGATATGGCTAAAAAATCCTTATGGAAACGAGACTGCATGTTTCCATTATTAACATTAGAACAGTCTAGAGGTTTCCAGGAACACTCTGACGAGGATGTTTTGCAGCATTTTCTAGCTAATAGTTCTTGCATCAACTATCCCATCTCGTTTAATGGTTATTAACATGTGTTTAGTGATGAGTTTCAGGAAAAATGCCATCCAACCATCTTTGCCTCATTTGCCACCATGTAGGTAAGCCGCGAGCTCACCACATAACCTGTGGAAATGTTTGAAGGGAAGATTATACATATTGGCACAGGATTGACTCCAAAACAAAGGCAACAATTGATGAGCATTGTTCGTGAACAAACCGGAGCATTTGCATGGGATTACTTGGATATGAGAGGTATACATCAGACACTTGCATCCATCATATCTACACAAATCAAGAAATGAGACCTATTCGGCAACCCTAGAGGCGAATTAACCCCACATTAAAATATATTGTTAAAGAAGAGCTTCAAAAACTTCTGGCCACAAATTTCATTTACCACATTTTCGATAGAAAGTGGGTGTCACCTTTGGTAGTAGTCCTAAAGAAGAACAAAAAATGGCAAATTTGTGTTGACTATAGAGAATTAAATAAGGCCACACTGCGCAATTATTTTCCATTGCCTTTTATCGATCAAGTTCTTGACACACTCTAAGGTAGGAAATATTATTCTTTTCTAGATGGATATAGTGGATACAATCAAATACAAATAGCTAAAGAGGACCAGGGAAAGACCACCTTTACATGCCCATGGGGTACTTATGCATATAAAGTCCTTCCCTTTGGCCTCTACAATGCCTCTGCCACCTTCCAGAGAGCTGTGCTTAGTATATTTTCTGAGCTAATCCATGACTATGTGGAAGTCTATATGGACAACTTCACAGTCTATGGTGATGATTTCCCACAAGCCTTGGATAATCTAGAAAAGGTATTGATCTGCTGTCAAGAAGCTTACCTAGCCCTTAGTAGTGATAAATGTAGGATGATGCATACTAAGGGAATTGTTCTAGGCCACTATGTATCATTTGATGGGATTCAAGTTGATAAAAAAATTGAGGTAATTTCATGTATCCTTATTCCAAGCTCACGAAAGGAGGTAAGAAGTTTTCTAGGGCATGTAGGATATTATTGAAGATTCCTTGAAAATATCACTAGAATAGCAACACCATTATTTAAATTGTTAACTAAAGATGCTGACTTTGTATGGAATGTCGACTGCCAATAGGTTTTTCAGGCATTGAAGGAAAAATTGTCTACATCTCCAGTGCTAAGAGGACCAAACTGGTCCCTACCATTTCAAATTTATACAGATGCCTCAGATGTTTGCATTATGATGTATGTGTTGTACTTGATGGAAACCCACTTGTAGCAGAACAACTCACTTGTACATGGTAACTAGATGAATCTACAGAAGAGATCTCAGATGTGACAGAATGCATGGCAGTAGTATTTATAAATGTGATGAAATGCAGGGCAACTTTAAGGAATCATTTTAGAAGGCAACTCCCTCAAATGAAAGATCACAGTATAGTAGGTACACAACAAAGAATTATAGATCAGTATTCACAAAATGAATAAAGAGAGGCATACATAGATTCACCATTGACCAAGCTGTGTATACACGCAGGTTCAATGTTTACAATTCACTATACACATGCACTTTCATAGAAAGAAAAGCATGTATACCTTGGAAAACTAAAATTTTGGTCCAAAGCATTTGGTCCATGGTATTGAGAGAGGCCTAAAACTATAAAAGGAGGAGAAGATCATTAGGCCAAGGTGTGCAAATATCGAATATCTGATGAAGTGTGAGATCTAATATGTAGGCTATTGGCTTATGGTGTTGTGCTTGATCTGAACCAAGGATGAACCTTAGAATTTGATGAAGGATAAGATCTAATGATGTATCAGGATCTCAAGGCTTGAAGTGAATTATCTTTATGTAGTTTGATCATGTATCTGAATAACTGGTGCATGTTTTATTCTACCAATATGACTGAAGTCTGCAATATTTGTAATGTTTAAATCATCATTTACAGATATGTACACAGGTTCACTTTATAGAAGGAGCGTATACACGCTAGTTCTGCATATCAAAGCAGCGTATACATCATAAATTTGATTTGCAGATCCGTACACTGGTTCGCTTTGAGGAAAGTGCGTATGCACACAAGTTGGACACATGGAAGTAGCGCATACCTTATAAAATATGTTTTAGTCTCTTCTGTTTGCTCTTGCAGTGTTCTGGTTTCTAGCTTGGGTTCTGGTTACTGCATTCTAAATGATCAGGTCGATGGAGTGATTGATTGATTTGGTTGTGGTTGGATCAAAAGGAGATTGGTTGATGTAGATATTTTTGATGATTGAATGATGTGGTTGATGGATCTAGTTTGAAAATTTATGAAACATGGTCCCTGGAAGAAAAGAGAAGGTTGTAGCCTTCTGCAGGTAGAAACCTGCATACTGGTATAATATTGTAGCGGTACAAAAGTTGTAAACAAAAATTTCTTATTATTAAAAGAAGTTAGAGACAATTGCAACAGGTAGTTTTCACCCACTTTGGGTTTCCACCTTATATCTTGGTGTTCATGTGTGTTTCTTATGTGTAATGCTTTATTTTGTTTTTACTGCACTATCTAATGAATTCCTGATATACCGGTTAAATTTCAATGCATGATAATTGGGGAAAATCAAAAGATCTCTACATATATGCTGGTTGTATTAAGTACAGTTGCATATACATGCTAGTTCACTAAGCTAAAGTAGCGTATACAAATCAGTTTTGAAAATTAAATTATTGATCTAATAATACTGATTCACCCCCTGTCAGTATTATTTCCAACAATTGGTATCAGAGTAGGTCCTTTGGAAGAAGCTTGATCACTTGAAGGAAGATCCATCATCATGAGTAATCAAGAAAGCCGCGGATCCATAAAACCGCCAATATTTGATGGGAGCAACATTGTTTATTGGAAGGTAAGAACCACAACCTATCTTCAATCTCTTGGAATAAATGTCTAGGAAATCGTGGAAGGAGGATATACATTTCCATCAGCAATTCCTACAGATACAGTAGGTAAAAAGCAATATGAAACCAATGCCAAGACTGTCAATACATTATTGGGAAGTCTGTCACAATCAAAGTTTTTCAAAGTTGTGCAACTCAAATCAGCCAAAGAAATATGGGACAAAATCGTCCTAAGCTACGAAGGAGACTCTCAGGTAAAACGTGCTAAACTGCAAACTCTCAAAATTCAATATGAAACTCTCAAGATGCACAATGCTTAATGTATAGCTAGTTTCTTCTTATGTATAGATGAGATTGTTAATTGCATGAAGAATCTGGGTGAAGATATAAAGGAAGTTACTTTACTTGAAAATATTTTAATATCCTTATCTGCTAAATTTGAATCAAAAGTATTTGCCATAGAAGAAAAGTAAGATCTATAGACTATTACTATGACACAACTTCATGGAATCTTAAATGCCTTTGAGATGAGAAAAGAAGGTCCATCAGATATGAGAGAAGCCGCATTTAAAGCTTCAGCAAAAGGAAAAGAAGAACTCAATGAATCAAGATATATTTCAGAAGAAGAAGAGGAAGCAAACTTTGTCAAGAAGCTTCAATGGGTTTCCAGAAGATTCAGAGGTAAACTACCTTTAAAATATTTTTCCTGTGGTAGAGTTGGTCATTATGCTGCCAAATATCCTCATAAAGATAAATATGATAAAGAGAAGGGATGTGAAAAATGGAATAGAAAACAAAGTGTAAGTAAAAAGAGCTATTATGCTCATGAAGATAGCGATGGTTTATCAAATAGTGATGAAGATGAAAATAGTAATGACTATAGACTTCTGATGGCTTATGAAGATGATGATTTCTTGGATGCTTTAGATGAAGATGACCTTTATGAAGAAATCTCTAAACTCAAAATCTATTTAGAAGAAAAGAATATGATTATAGATACCTTGACATACCAACTTGTTGAAAAACAAAAACACAATGAAAAGATAGAATGTGAAATTGTGGGTCTAAGAAAGGATCTTGAGTAAACAAAAGCTCTCAATATTAGATTTGCTAAAGGATTAGAAACCTTAAATGAAATTATCAAAGTGCAGCGCTCTCCTCTGATAAAGATGGGTCTTGGATATACTGAAGAAACATATCAATCACAGAAGTCGTCAACCTCCATTAAAAGCTATCTTGATGCAACAAAGAGCAGTGAACAGTTTGACAATAGTCAGCAAAGGCATAAAGCAAATCACCAGGTGAATCAGGCTCAATTTACTTCAAGGATGAATAGAAGGCACAATCAACCTCAGGTAAACCATACTCAATTTTCTTCAAAGATAAATATCAATAGAAACTACAATCAACAGGTCAACATATTCGATAATCACAGGAACTTCTTTAATGGTCAATGTTTCTCATGCCATAATTTTGGACACAAAGTTGCTCAATGTGTTGCTTACAAAACTATCATGACTAGAGAATCATGAAATCAAAGGAATGTGACAAGGATCAATAAAAGTTCCTATAATAACTTTTCTCTTCTTGAAAATGAAATATAATGCTCAATCTGTAACAACTTTGGCCATGAAGAATCTGAATGCAGGAGTAAATTTCAGCAAATAGCTCAAAAGGAGAAAATTCCATTAAATCCAAAAATATGGAGAAAGAAAGAACCACAAAGACAAAGATGTGGTATAGCCTTGTATGCAGAAGGACAAGAGAACCAGTGGTACATCGACAATGGATGCTCAAAACACATGACAAGTGACAAAGAAAAACTACACTCATATAATGATTTAGAAAAGGAAAAGAGTGTCTCATTCAGAAATGACACTCATGTTGTCATGTTTATGTTGATGGCTTAAAGCATAAACAGTTGAGTGTGAGTCAAATGTGTGATCAAGGAAATGAACTAGTGTTTTGATCAAATGGATGTGTTGTTTGTGAGCTTCATATAGGAGAAACTGTGATCAAAGGGAAAAGAACTCCAAACAACCTATACATACTCAAGGGAGGACAACAACAATGATATCTAAGAAAAAATGATGAAAAGTGGCTATGGCACAAAAGATTGGGACATTTAATCTTTTCCCAAATAAGAAAAGCATGTAGATTCCAGGCTGTTCGTGATCTTCCAGATATCAACATTATTAAAATTACTATATACAAATCATGTCAATTTGGTAAGAAAACCAGATCTTGCTTTATCAAAAAGGAAGGGTCAGCTAGTAAGCCTCTTGAACTTGTTCATACTGATTTACATAGACCATCTAGGAAAAAATCACCTCGTGGAGAAGAAAACTTTACATTATTCATTGATGATTTTTCTAGAATGTGTTGGATAGGTCTTCTAAAGCATAAAGATGAATCATTTGAAAATTTAAAAGCCTTCAAATCTTTGGTTGAAAATGAATCAGATCGCAAAATCAAATGCCTCAGATCTGATCGAGGAGGGGAATTTACATCGGATGAATTCTTTAACTTTTGTGAACTACATGGAATAAAAAGGCAGTTCTCCACCACAAGGACTCCTAAACAAAATGGATTGGTAGAAAGGAAGAATAGAACTGTTCAACAAATTGCTCATGCTATGCTAAATGAATCTGGAACTCCTGCAACCTTCGGGGTGAAGTTGCATTCGCTGCCGTCACTATTCTCAACCAAGCAAATGTTTGGGTAAACAACACTCAAACTCCACATGAACTTTGGTATGGTAAGAATGCTACTCTAAAATACTTCAAAGTTTTTGGAATCAAATGTTACATCAAAAGGACTGTTGAAAAACTTGGTAAGTTTGAACCCAGAGTAGATGAAGGTATTCTTCTTGGCTACTCTTCCCGAAGTAAAGGATATAAATTTTACAATAAAAGACGGGAAAATTATTGAAAGTGTTGATGTTGTGGTTGATGAAACATGCAAAAATCTAAAACACATAAAAACCGGAGATTATGACAATGAAGAAGATAGGGATCATTTTCCCACATCAAATCACACTGATTCTAAAGAAGAAACCAATGAAGCACCAGAAGAAGAGATAACGATAGAAGAAAAGACTCCGTCCAGGTACGTTCAGAAAAATCATCCAGAAAGTCAAATTCTAGGAGAAAAAGGGGCAGATATGTAGACTAGAAGAACCATTGTCGAAGCTTCAAGCTATCTAGCATTACTATCTTCCACTGAACCTCAAAATGTGAATGAAGCATGTACAGATAAAATTTGGGTCAAGTCCATGAATGAAGAACTTGAGCAAATTGAAAAGAATAATACTTGGGAATTAGTTCCTAGACCTCATGATAAGAATATCGTAGGAACTAAATGGATATTCAAAAACAAGTTGAACGTAAATGAAGAAGTTATTAAAAACAAGGCTAGACTTGTTTGTAAAGGATATGCTCAACAAGAAGGTATAGATTTTGAAGAAACTTTTGCACCTGTTGCTAGACAAGAAGCCATAAGAATGTTTCTTGCTCTTTCTAGTTTTCAAAAATTCAATGTATACCAAATGGATGTAAAATCTGCCTTTCTTAATGGAGACTTAGAAGAAGTCATCTATATTGAACAACCAAAAGGATTCATTTTTGGAAATGATGCAAAACTTGTATACAAACTCAGAAAAGCTCTTTATAGTCTAAAACAATCTCCAAGGGCATGGTATTACCATCTTGACAAATATCTCCACCAATAGGGTTTTTCAAAGGGGTCAGCAGATAGTAATCTATATACAAGGATGGACACTAGTAAATTGCTAATAATTGTTGTGTATGTTGATGATATCATTTTTGGTAGCAATGAAGAATCCATGAGTTAGAATTTTACTTCAGTAATGCAGCAAGAATTTGAAATGTCCTTGCTTGGTGAGCTTACCTATTTTCTTGGTCTACAAGTTCAACAAAATAAAAATGGTATTTTTCTCTCACAAACCAAATATCTCAAAAAAATCTTAAAAAAGTATAGCATGGAAGATTCTAAACTAGTATGTACCCCAATGGTAACATGATGCAGTCTTAGCTCAAATGATGAATCATCACTAACTGTACATCAACCAACTTACAGATCCATGATTGGCATTCTGCTTTATCTAACAGGTACCTGACCAAACATCATGCATGCGGTGAGAATAGGTGGAAGATTCCAAGCAAATCCAAAGGAATCACATCCTCAGGCAGTCAAAAGGATTTTCAAATATCTTCAGGGAACACAAAACTTTGGTTTATGGTATCTTAGGGATACAGATCTTACACTTCATGCATATACAGATGTGGATTGGGAAAGAAGTGTTGATAAAATAAAAATCACTAGTGGTGGTGCATTCTATATGGGTTCCAGGTTAGTGTCTTGGTTCAACAAGAAACAAAGTTCAATTGCATTATCTACAACTGAAGCAGAATACGTGGCTACTACATCTTGCTACACGCAATTACTTTGGATGGTGCAAACCTTGAAATATATTCAAATCACATGTACTCCACCCATCTCCATTCTATGTGATAATACAAGTGCCATAAGTATTTCAAAGAATCCAGTCATGCACTCCAAGATGAAGCACATACCCATCAAATATCATTTCCTACATGAACAAGTGCTTGAACAAATCGTCAAATTGGAGTATGTTCCCTCGAAAGAATAGGTTACTGATATATTCACTAAACTACTGCCTAGAGAGACATTTGAATATCTCAAACAAAAGCTGGGAGTAGTTTCTGCATCATCCTACTATTAAATCCTATTTTTCATAGAAAGGTGGTTATACGTGAGTTTCGTGAAGTGTAGTCGTGTACATAGGCAAGTTTTTGTGGACATAGTCACGTATATGTTGGTTTAAAGAAAGGTAGTGGGCCAGACTAAAAAAAATGGGTCTACTATGGTTCTGTTAATTATCTGCTATGTTTGATGATGGTTTCAATCTATTGATAACATATGGAAATATATTGGCCCTCATAAAGTTGTTAATAACTTGATATATATCTGATTGATGATGATGCTTTGATATCTCTTACTGACATATGTAATGATCAGATCCGATAGTAAACAGGTGGAACAATTTCAGGGGGAGAACATGGTTGATGATACCTTGGGAACTGATGATGGACATATACAAGTTGTTGGTCTAGATGTTGTTGAAAGATGCTGCTGATGGTGCAGATCAAATGATAGTTGTTGGTGACTATCATGGTCTTATTTAAGATATTTGGTCTTTGTTATATATGTCATGTATATATTTTAATCTAATGGTCATGAGAAGACCTAATTTGTAACACCACTATGCATGGGATGGATGATGTAATGTTTCTTGGTTTTGACATCTATAAACAATTGATATATCCCCACTTGGTTGGGTGGATGAGTCAAATTTGGTATATCCCCACTTGGTTGGGAGATGGATGTATGTATGAGTCATTGGTGATAGGAAGGTCCTTTGTGATGTATGGATAGAGTCATGTTCTTCTTTTAGAACATATTTTTGCAGACTTTTCTTATGCTCAAGGGGAGCATGGACTTGATCATGGGAGCTCAATCATCACACTTCAGCATATCAAAGAATTCAGCATGCACTCAGGGGGAGCATGACCCTTTTCCCTTGATGTCAAAAGGGGAGAGTGACTTGGTGTGGTTGTTGCTATCAAGTCCAAAGGAGGAGATTGTTAGAATTATGATGTATGTCTTGTACTTAATGGAAACCCACTTGTAGCAAAAAAACTCACTTGTACATGGTAATTAGATGAATCTACAGAAGAGATATTAGATGTGACAGAATGCATGGCAGTGGTATTTATAGATGTGATGAAATGCAGGGTAGCTTCAAGGAATCATTTCAAAAGGAAACTCACTCACATGAAAGATCACAATATAGTAGCTACAAAGTAAAGAATTGTAGATCAGTCTTCACAGAATGAAGAAAGAGAGGCATACGTAGGTTCACCATTAACAAAGATGCGTATACATGCAAGTTCAATGTTTACAAGTCACGTATACATACACACACACTTTCATAGAAAGAAAAGTTTGTATACCTTGAAAAACTAAAATTTTGGTCCAAAGTATTTGGTCCATGGTATTTTGATCCATGGTATTGGTCCAAGGTATGTGGTCCGAGGTATTGACGCCAGGTATTGGGTCCAAGGTATTGGTCCTAAGTGGTTTTGGTCCATGCTATTGAGAAAGGCCTAAAACTATAAAACAAGGAGAAGATCATTAGGCCAAGGTGTGCAATTATCAAATATCTGATGATGTGTGAGATATAATATGCAAGTTATTGGATTATGGTGATGTGCTTGATCTGAACCAAGGATGAACCTTAGCGTTTGATGAAGGATAAGATCTAATGATGTATCAGGATCTCAAGGCTTGAGGTGAATTATCTTTATGTGGTTTGATCATGTATCTGAATAACTGGCGCATGTTGTAGTCTGCAAATACGATGATCTGGTTATGACTAAAGTTTGGAATAGTTGTAATGTTTAAATCATCATTTACAGATCTGTATACAGGTTCACTTAAGAAGAGGAGTGTATACATGTTGGTTCTGCATATCAAAGCAACATATACATCATTAATTTGATTTTCAGATCTATATGCTGGTTTGATTTGAGGAAAGCAATTATGCACGTAGGTTTGACACATGGAAGTAGCGTATACCTCATAAAATATGTTTTAGTTGATTCTGTTTGCTGTTGCAGTGTTCTAGGTTCAGGCTTGGGTTTTGGTTACTGTATTCTGAATGATCAGATTGATGGAGTGATTGATTGATTCGGTTGTGGTTGGTTCAAAAGCAGATTGGTTGATGTAGACATATTTGATGATTGAATGATGTTGTTGATGGATCCAGTCTGAAAATTTATGAAACATGCTCCCTAGAAGAAAATAGAAAGTTGTAGCCTTTTGTGGGCTGGCACCTATGTACTAGTAAACATATTAGCTAGTATAAGAGCTAGGGGGTTGTAGCTCCCTTTCAATAGAAACTGGAGAATGAGAGAAGGTTGTAGCCTTCTGTAGGTAGAAGCCTACATACTGGTATAAGATTGCACTAGTGCAAAAATTGTAAACATAATTTTCCTTATTATTAAAAGAAGTCAGAGATAATTGGAGTAGGTGGTTTTCACCCACATTGGGTTTCCACCTTATATCTTGGTGCTCATGTGTGTTGCTTATGTGTGATTCTTTATTCTATTTTTACTGCACTGTCTAATGGATTCCTGATATACTGGTTAAAGTTCAATGCACGATAATTTGGGTAAATCAAAATATCTCTGCATATATGCTGGTTTCATTAAGTACAATTATGTATACATGCCAGTTCACTAAGCTGAAGTAGTGTATGCAAATCAGTTTTGAAAATTAACTTATTGATCTGATAATACTAATTCACCCCCCTCTTAGTATTATTTCCAACATTGGATATTGCACTAGGATTAGTTTTGGGACAAAGGGAGGATAACTTTCCCTATGCCATTTACTTTGTTAGCAAAAATATCTCTCCTACTGAATTAAATTATACTGTCACTAATAAAGAGCTATTAGGAGTTGTACATGCCATAAGAAAGTTTAGACATTATATTACTAGTTATGAGACATTTGTCCATACAAATCATTCTGCTATTAGATTTTTAATGAATAAGACAATTACTAACAGTAGGATAACTAGATGGTTGTTGCTTTTACAAGAATTTAACATAACTATAATTGATAGGCCTAGAAGGGATAATCTGGCAGCTAACATTTTATCTCGTTTAAACCTTGTGCAAGGGAACATGCCAATGCTAGTGCCCGATGAATTATCAGATGAAGATCTATTTGCCATTTCTACCATTACTCCTTGGTTCGCTGATGTGGCCAATTATTTGGTATTAGCAAAATGCCTCAGAACATGTCGACTCAAGAGAGGCATAACATAGTCCAACATAGTGTAAGTTACTCATGGATTGAGGGAGATCTATTATGTACAGGGCTAGACTTGATTATAAGGTGATGTGTGCGGGAAGACGAAATGGATGATATACTAAGCGCTAGTCATAACGAGCCTTGTGGCAGCCATTTTTCCGATAAAAGGGAAACATACAAAGTTCTCCGCACCAGATACTATTGGCATACGCTCTTCAAGGATGCCAAGAAGTTTGTTTTAAGTTGTGACGTTTGCCAAAGAATGGGGAGGCTAATGGCCTCTGATGAAATGCCCCTTCACTCGCAAATTACTATTGAACCCTTTGAGAAGTGGGCATTGAACTTCGTAGGGCCCATCTCCCCAATGTCAAATAAGAAAAATATATTCTAGTGTGTATTGATTACATCACCAAGTGGGTGGAGGCCAAGGCACTATACACTACCACAGAAAAGGCACTGATAGAATTCTTGTTCGAGGACATCTTTATAAGATTTGGGATTTCATGGGAAATTGTCACTGACCAAGGAACCCAATTTACACCAAAGCTGGTCAAAGAACTTACAAAACAATACCAGGTAAAGCAACGCAAATCAACTCCCTACCACCCCCAAGCTAATGGGCAAGTGGAGTCCATGAACAAGGTGTTGGAATCCATCTTCACAAAGACAATCCAACTGCATCGCAGATATTGGGTGGAAAAATTACCAGAGACACTTTGGGCTTACCGAATCACATGGAGGAACGTAACTCGAGATACTCCGTATGAGCTAGTCTATGGTAAGAAGGTACTTTTCCCCATCGAATTTCAGGTAAAAGCATTTAGAAAAACTATTCAATTAGGAATGAATTTAAACGAGGCTCAAGAGCAAATATTGATGCAATTAAATGAGCTAGATGAAATTCGACAAGATGCCTATCACCAAACTGCATTAGTACAGAACCAAAGAGACTGATGGCATGATAAAGTAATTAAGAATAAAGTCTTCTGTCTAGGCGACTGGGATTTATTATACGATAGTAAGTTTAAGCACTTCAAAGGTAAATTTTCTACCAGATGGTTGGGACCATATGAGGTAATTGATGTTTTTGATAATGGCTTAGTTTGCATCTATACTATTGATAATGATAGGACTTCTTTTGTGGTAAATGGTCACGGGCTTAAAGTTTATCATAAGCCACTCTCACGCGATCAATTTTTACAGGAAATTCAAAAGCACCCAGGATTGGA
This sequence comes from Pinus taeda, assembly GCA_000404065.3. NCBI lineage: Eukaryota > Viridiplantae > Streptophyta > Pinopsida > Pinales > Pinaceae > Pinus > Pinus taeda. Next base: position 116,972 of record APFE030765001.1, read on the forward strand.
GCTAATCCATGCAAAGGACCAACCCCTTGCTGTTTCAGTAATTTATTTTATCTATCTTATATTATTAATTATAAGAATAATATAATTGGGTTGTCCTTTTTGTTTTAGTTGTCCTCCACGACCCTTGAAGAAAAGAGAATTCACAGGAGAATTTTATTCCTTTACCAGCTGTTATTACATATGAAAAGGTGTAGGTTTTTAACCCCGTAACAGAAATTACCTGCATACGAATTCTAAATCACAGGAAAAATAAAAATGCGAGAGCATAACACATAAAACACATATACACAGAGATTTCCCACTGGATCTCAAAACCGAGACTACCAGCTTGATTTTTATTATATTCCTTTCAATGTTACAATACATATTTATACATGCCGAAGCATCCAATACCATGGACCAAAAACCATCGCATCCAAAACCATGGATCGAAAAACCATAGGTAGGTTCGCCCAACCTAATATAGATCTGCCCCCCCTCTAACCCCCCGGTTCACTACGTAGGTTAGTCGTTGAAAGAATATAACACAACCCAACAAAAGGAACTCATGGAGTCTCCTTTGGAAGCCTTCAGACTCTCTAAATATGAAGCTCCCGAGCAATGGCTGATCCATGCTCATAAATGAAATGGACCAATAGTAGTCTAGGGATTCCTTGAGTACAAAATTGTTCTTTTCCGGGCTTAAGGAAATGATTATGGAAAGGAAACCTGGGGAGTTTACTTTGGGCAATTCAAACTCTCTAAATAAGATTGCCTCAAGCACTAACTACTTTAGGCTCGTTAAAATAATAAGATAGTAGTAGTATAAGGATCCTCTAAGCTGAGAATTATTCTTTTCCGGGCCCAATGGAATAACTACAGAAAAGAACCCCCCTTGGAGCTCTCTTTATAGCCATTTCCAACTCCCTAAAAGGAAATGCCCCAGGCAGTCATCATTCCAGGCCTAGTTAAAAATCCATGGATGGTAAGTAGTTCTTTATCAAGATAACAAGAAATTTGGTCTATGATACCCATGCTGGAGATTTCAGGAGGGTGGCAGTTGAACTATACACTACACCATGTTCATTTCAAATGTTTTCATGTGAATCTCAGAATCTGGTGCTACATAATTCTATTTAGGTGACTGTGTTTTTTTTTCACTGATCAGAATACTTCTATGTCATAAAGGTCTCTATGCTTTACTATGTCCAAGAATGTGTCTCCTATTGCACATACGAGACCAAGAGCTTTCTTAAAGGAGGGTCCTACAATCCCTTTACTATCGCCAAAAAACACATGAGACCACCTTACAACGTTCGTGCATATAAATTCAGGCCTGTCTGATATGCAATCGAGGAATGCTCGGGACTATCAATTCGCTCACAATTAAAGAACAGGTTCACATAATCAATATTTTATCCACCAAAGCATAACATGTCAACCTTACAGAATCTGGGCATCATGCACACAATCACAGGGGGCATTGTTCAAACACATGGAGCTCACACTCAATGATAAATCACTTAAGTGGTTGAGGTATGTGCTTGTTTTTGCTGGAATTCTACTGATGAGTAGTTAAGTGTTAATCATTTTGAAGCACACCTCGAGGTCCATCATCTGATCAGCATAATCATCCATTTCATATCTCACCTACCTAAGTCCCAATTTCATAAACAAATATTCCTCGTATTCCATGATCATCGTAGGCGATTCATCCTTATTTTGTCATAATAACCACTCTCCGCTTAACAATCATTCCACCATATCCCCTGTCATCATGGTGGTAACTAGTCACCTCATCATAGAGGAACTCACACGTTCTCCCCACCAACTGCATTTCCGCACTCGATTACCCATGCTTCCAAATAGAGAAGGTGGAAGGATTACCACCAGGGAACCAATCCCTGGTATCTGATTTCCATTATGGAACTGATCCCTTGTGCTAGCTCAATTATCACAACAATCGTCTAGTGGTAATTAAATAGAGGAATTTGAAGATAGGGGCTGAGAATTAATCAGAGTCTGGTAGTGAAAATTGTGGTTGAACCATAGGCACCATGGGAGCCGACAGACACGAGCCAACCTTCATTTAGTTCCTGCGCAATCCAGAGTATGAGCAGTGTAAAGGAAGCCTAGAAGAAAAAGGTTGGATTCCTTTTCTCCCAAAGTTCCAATGCTATAACGACCAATTAGTGCTCACATTTTCTAAGAGCTTCGATCGTGAAAAGGCCAAAGTCAGCAATTTAAGCTTTAAAATCACAGAGGAAACAATTAGTAAGCCCACGGGTCTGTTAGCCAATGGTGAGAAATTCTTCAAAGGTGGCCATTTGGAAATACCAATTTTCATAGAATTCTTAAAGCCAGCCTACAAGACAATCGGCTGGACAAAGGGGTGTTACATAATTGCATAGAAGAACGATGGTATCCACTCCTAACCATGCTACAACGTTTCATAACCTATGAAGGGAGGTTCGCTGTGGTCTTCCTCTATCACATCGGCCTCCTATTTCACTTCACAAAGGGTACGCATCTCAATATCCCTCATTTCCTAAGGTTGAGCTTGTGCAAAATGGCTAAGGGAATACAGTCACAGGGAAAAGGCCCAACACAACATTATATCACCATAGCTTAATTAAGATTTTGATTGTGGCTGAGTTGACGCAGTGGAGGCAGTCATGGGAGGACTTCCTCATAGAAGCATTCCCTGGATAAGAGACACAAATGAAAGGTCAACAATGTGCAGTGGGTAGATCCCTCAAAATTAAAGAAGCCACTCCCCCATCAAGGTATGTATCTACCTTGACCCATTCTCCTCCATCTATTTCTACACCCCCTCCTACTACTGTAAATCATGTGAAGGATGGCACACGAAATTTTCTGAAGGAAACCCCTAAGCCCATCATGAAAGAGGAAAGGTGATCCGGTAGAGGCCATCCAACCAGTTCAAAACCCCATGGTGAAGAGTGCTGATCTGGACTCCTCACAAAAAACCCCTTTAATCCTAAAAGAATCACTTCGAAGCCTAAGCGCCGAAGACCCTCATTTCCCTGTAACACTCCCCCGATTGTTGTGGCCAAAACTTCGGCTCAAGGATGCTGATGAACTTGTAGTATGGGCCACACCCCATAGACCCTGATTAAAGGAACTAGCTCGGCCCATGTCAATGTCCCCCATAGTCCCAATTGCCCATAGAAGAGGAGGTCATGGCCCTTATCAAGATCCAAATTCTGAAGGATATCAAACGGGATATGGAAGATTTCTCTCTTATTGAACCGACAACGGGCAAGAACGTTGCAAAACTTACCTCGCATCAGTTACCATCTCATAAGCATAAAGGAAAATCACCAAGAGGGAGTGCGTTATAGCAATCCACAATGCCGGCTAAGAGTCCTATATTGGATGTAGAGGGAAACTTGAAAATCAAGCTCGTGAAGCTACGGAAGACAATTTCTAAACTGAGAGAGTATGCACACAAATATAAGGTTTTGATTCAATTCATGCAGGACATAAACCAACAAGTCCGAGATTCCAATATGAAGCTATATGCACCGAATGATATGCACCGAATGATGCCTTGGTACGCAAAAATAAGCACCTCCTATGTTGGAAGGTAGCTTAGAACAAACTTGTGAAATGATTGAACACTAAGGGACTAGTTTTGCAATTATAGAAGTGTTCACCATGGATCAGAAAAGAGATAGAAGTCCTAATTAAGACTGCTAGTCTGTAACAACAGTCCCCTTCAGTGGCATAGTTCCTTTTTGGTTGGATGCATGAGGACATGCATCAAGCTAAGCATGGGAGGATGTTGATCCTAAGTTTTGTTCTTATCACTGTCGGATTTAATTCCAATTTTTCCCCTTTTTGTCAATGTATAACCCATTTCTCTGCTAAATCACTATCCTAATCCTATATTTACTCTCCAATTGAGGTAAACCTTCTCATGGTTGCATTTAGCTAATTATTGGTAGATTTAAGTAAAATAGAAGTGGCATATTATCAAACTAACTTATTATTATTATCTAGTGTAGACTCTCGGCTGAATATGTAGGTCGATCCCCAGAAGGAGTTGCTGATGCATGAAGATCATCTACTTTGGTACTCAGGGGTTATATGTAAATGGGTGCTCAAATATCGAAATGGATAAGATTGCAACATGTTCTGGAAGACGAGAGGGCATCTCCACAAGAAGCACAAATCATGATCCTGAGATCCTTGTCCGATTTCCCTCGATTGCAGCATATACAAAATTGGGAATTGGTTATGGATAGACCAAATTTGAGATGCCTATTTCAACCAATTCGCCTGAAAGGAGTCATGCAGTTTTACTTGTTATTCTTAGTTTATGTTTAACTATTAGTTAAATGCCTATAAAGGCAATTGAATGTAATATGTTAGGGGGATACCGTAGCACTGTGGCATTGAACTTATGGAGTAATTTTGATATATGTTCGAACCAGTTGAATACAATCGTAATGCTATTGTTCTGAGCGATTTCCAAATGTGTTGATGGAATTAAGTTAGTTTTAATTGTATATCAAATCGTTAAACTGCTGTAAGTTCTCCAATCCTAGGTGTGGCTCGGCCCACCCATTTGGAATTGTTTGTATTTTGGAACAGCAGTGACACTGCAACCCTCAATTTTCTTAATTCAATTTTACAGTTCAGTCTTGTGGATTATCATTTGTTTGATGGATTGTTGGTTACGCTTGCAACAATATTTTCATTTTTATGAATCGCAATTGGTTTGGTGTGATTTCATGCCTTTTGAGCCAGAGACACCACATCACTTGGTTTCCCTCACCTAGAAATTATTATAGGATCATTGATATATCAGTTGGAATTGTCACCCATAGTGGATATTAGAGCCCCTAATGCTTTCAAATAACTAGATGACAAACGATTTCAATTGCATCGAATAGGCTCTGTCTATTTTCCCTAATTCCACCTTCGTTTCATTAGCATCAACTTAAATCCATTCCATCATAGCATTACAAAGGCATTGAAGATAGGTTGACAGTAGCTAGATCATTCAAGAAATTCAATGAACTTAGTTAAATGATCAAACTGGTAGTTTAAATACATGTATGTCTAAATTGCACAAATGATTAGTTCAATGTTTTACTGTGGATGGATGCACTATGAATCAGTATAAACATTCCAAAGAGGTTCCCTAAAGAACCACCCTATAGTTACGATTTATCCCATTATGCTTATTTAACTATTAATACTGGCGATAAATCAAAAGATTATCCTTCTATGCAAAAGATACTCTCCTGTGAATGAATGATTTCTTTTTCAGTTCATACATTAGGATGTTTACTCCATGAATAGCTCAATGTTCTGATCAACAACAACATAGTGATTTGTTTGATTGCAGCATTATCATTTGATTGAGTGCAACATAGAATTAGATACATCTTTTAGGATTGATAGCTGGAATTAATGAGATAGTATCCTAGTTGTTTTCATTTAGGAGAATTTTTTAAGTGATCCATTGAATCTAAAGCAGCAAGAGAAAGCAAAACAAAGTAATTTTCCCAATTGGTGCTGGGACCCTAATCCTTGATTTGAACATGAACCCTTAAGTACATGATAATTGGTTGATTGAAGCATTAACATGATAGATCACTCGTTGAATTAGTACTTAGATTGTCATAGATTAGTTATCCTGATCTGTTCTAGTGATGAATGCTTATGTCATCAATAGTTTAATAAGCAGAGTGGTAATTATCATAGGATTGTTTGATTGCTTTCAAAGAATTATCATTACAGAATGTTTGATTGAGTGATTTTTCATATAGAGTCTGGTACTAGCATGCAAAGTTTGATTAGGGTTTGGTGTGAATAGAAGTTCATTTTTATTAGGAATATTTAGTTAAGTGCAAATTTTGTGATTTATGAAGATTTTAGGTAAGATTTGATTGTTGGGTTTGCTCATTAGGTGATAAGATTTGCAAGTATTTCTTTCGTAAATCATTAATAAGGAAAACATTACACTCTGACATAGCCTAAACAAAGGAATTACAAGGCAATTTGTGCTTATGAACCCCGGGTTGAAAATTAATCTTAAGGGATCTAATCTGAAAAATTAATATCTCAACACGTGCTGCATAGATCCATGTTTGAGGTTTGATGAGGGATCTTGTTTCTTACTTGTTTTCATGATTCTTGCTTGATGTGACGTGGAACTATCTATGTGATGTACTTGTTGTTAGGATTCATCATGTTTTACTTGAGATCCCTTTGTTGTTATGTTGATGGGATACTCATGTGTCACCATGTATGTTTGCATTGAGATCCCTTTTATTCCATGTTGGCGGGATGCTTATAATCATCATGCATGAGTTTGTGCCATACTGATAGGAGTCATTTTTTACGGAGAGATCCTGTAGCAGAACATCTCTTGGAGCCGCTCCTGCATGAGGGCATTTTCCTTGTATGATAGCGACATCACCTCTTATGTACATCATCGCTATTGACAACACTTAATGCACCAACCTACACCATCTTGACACTAGGGCCCGAAGACATATTCCCTCCTGGATGAACTCTGTTATTAATGGATTATGTTTTCATGTGTTGATGATTGTCATGTTTCTCCTCTTTACAACATGCAGATGTATTCATTTATGTTCTTTTAAAAATGTAGTTTAACACATCATGAAAGTAAAAGGTATTGGAAGGGTCCTTTGTCACACCCAGACCGGGATCACGTTTGCATAAGTCTGAGGTTGGGTCGAGGAGAATGGTTCATACAAGTGTGACATTGCATGGTCTCAAGCTTGAACGTGTTCTAGAGTTTCGGTTTCCAACCACACATTTGACAAAGGAAATTTGTGGCTATAACCACAAGCATGCATGCTCATCCATGCAGTTGGAATCTCTCAACCTCACTCAGGCCTCTTCCTACGTGTGATTGGGATCTAGGGTTACAATTTGACATTTGACCGCAGTTGACCACATACAAGAAAAGTTGTCTTTGATATGGATTAATGCTCGAAACATATTTCTGAATGTTGTTGGGTTAATTTTGCTCGATGTTTTTTGTATTGGTGACAATCTAATAGAAGAATAATTTCAAAGGGTTTTCATGAGAGTGGGCTTTTCTTTGGTCATTGATCAAAAATATGGTGTCTCTTATTGAAAGAGAAAAGTTTGAAAATTTTTCAATGATGGTTGGAATCACAAAAAACTCTTCCACTTAATGGGAGAAATATAATATACATAATCCTTCTAGATTATTTATTATTATATTATATTTAATTAATATATATATATATCTATATCTATATCTATAGAGTATAATAGATATAATATTAATATTATATATTATATATTATATATATATAATATTATATATATAATATAATATATATATATATATATATATATAAGAAAAGATAATACAAAATTAGTTGTGTGTTGTCAAGAGCCATAATAGTCCATATCAAATTTTGGTTGTGCAAAAATAGTGTGGTATTCCTAATATTTCTTAATACTAAAATTTTAGTTACATAACATATGTTGTAATACATAAAAAAATATTAAGAGAGTGAGAATGAGTCGCTTATTAAGAGGTGGCTCCTTAGGTGGGTCCATAGTAATAGGTAGGGACGTATTCCCTTAAAAACAATATCTAAGCTAAGATTTATTCTTCTATCCATAACTTCTTACAACTTTCTTCAACTCACATTAGAAAACTTACATTGATATGATGTCAAAGGGATTAGTATAAGAACTCAGAATAAGAAATGTGAATTGGTAAGCTATTATTAGCTTATTAATCCCTGTTGCATGCGACATGGGACTATAGTAATCGGTTTGTAGTCTTAGCATTAATCTATTTGCAAGTAACCTAAAGTTTTCCATTGGCATTTCATGAAATACCTTTGATCAACCTATCGAATAAATGCATTGGTTTTTATGATCAATAATAATTTTTTTGATCTTATTTGGCCTCTTCCCGAGGCGAAGAGGCCATAAAAATTATATACCAAAAATTGGTTTCATTAATATTTTCAAAAGATAAACTAATGCCAACATTAGTTCTTGACATCAAATATTTGGTTTGAGAAGGGTTATTAAATTAGTTACCAAAGGTGCCTCGTACCATGATGCTTAATCCGTCCCCACCTGTTAAGTTCCATAGAGAATTCACATGTTTAAAGACATGGCAAGTAGTTCACATGTTTAAACACATGGCTAACACATGTTGAAAGTAATTTGCATGGTGGTACCCATTTGTCCACTTCCAAAGACTATATTCCAAATATTATATCGTAGTAAGGCTTCATTAGCTTTTTGCATATTTCACAAACCAAAATTGCTCCAATGTTGGATGCTTTGATTCTAATGGCTCTCATGGCAGAATGTTTGAAGCCACATTGCAAATATGGCAGAATGTTGAAGCCACACCACATATATGGCATGATCTGCAAATATGAGCATCTCTCATGGCTCTCATAGTAGAATGCTGAAGCCACACTCCAGATATGGCAGGATCTGTAGATATGGTAGGATGTTCGAGCTACATTGTATGGAGAACAAAAAAGCATAGATAACTACAGAATGACGAAGAAAAAGGAGAAAAAAAAAACTAAGGTGGCTACAGAAAACTAAGGCAGATACTACAACACTAAGGCTAACAAAACTACAGCTATATTAGTCTTTGTACCATGGGAGAACACAGAACAAACATTGGATTCTTGCAAAATGAACATGAGTGATGAGAGAATGCAAATGGCCAATGGAGACAACACAGAGGTCTTTAACGCGTGCTTTCCTTACAGATTGCCACTGTTGATGGCTAAGGTCACCTAAAAAGGTGAAGTGGGCATTTTCTGTGTTTATTTAACCCTAGGATCACTACACTTAAATAAAAGAAAGGTATGCAACATGAAATTCATCCATTAATCAACTGCAATCACATATTTCAGTGAAATTAACTAGAAATTAAAGCAGAAACACAGACATAGTCAGATTTTTGGGATGCTTGCATTTATGTTAACAAAATCCTCCCTGGGTATAACGACACAACACCAAAAATAAATCAATTCTTATCGATTAGGATTACGGAGTACATAAGCTTCCTCCATTAAATCTTAAGTCTCGTATCCCTTCCTACCTTCGGAAACGGTGAAGCATTTACTATGGGATAGCCCTTTTGGCAAGTCTAGGGCCTTTTTCAAGTAGAGTAGGTAGTTATTCTTGAGGGGAGAGTACATTGGCATGCAGTATTGCTGGGTGACTGCAGATCTATAGTCCGAGCTTTCTTCGTGTTATTTGGCATTGCTTTCTAATTTCAACTTTATTTTTCTTTGGAAACATCAATATGTGTTTAAGAATGAGGTTAGCTCTTTGTACAGAAAAGTCTACAACATGACTTGCATCTATTAATCAACTGTAATTAGAGATTTCAGCAAAAATTAAATAGGAATTAAAGCATAAACACACACATAGTCATATTTCAGGGACGATTTAATTTATGTCAAGAAAACCCTCTCTAGGGATAAGGACATAGCACCGAAAAGAAATCAATTCTTATTGATGAGAATTATGGAGTACATAATATTTCTCCATTAAATCTTAAGTCTCGTATTAAACTTTGGGTGAACTAAAAATCTCATGTTTGGTATTAAAATTTTCATGAACTACAAGCCGAAGACAAGAAGCTAACGCAAAAGGGAGAATAATGCAAGCAACAACTCAACTTCATAAATTAACACTAATCAACAACTCACTAATCAAAAACTCAAGCAGCAACTCAACTTCCTAAATTAACACTAATCAGCTAATCAAACACAGTTGCAAAAGGAGGTTATAAGCACCAACACAAGGAGCAACCCACTTAGGTCGAGATGTTGAAAATGCAACAAGATGATGGAGCCTAGTGAAAAGAAGTCGCCTTCACTAAGTGGTCCCGTAGGATATTTTTGGCGCAAAGTCTATTTTTAGACATATGGATCATGGTCTATGAGTTGCAGGATGCTATTTGTGGATGATTGGTCATGTTGGTAAAAATATATGGACTTCTATTTTTAGACATATGGGCGAAGTCTATTTTTAGACTGCCAGTCTAAATATAGAACAGTCGAATATTATTAGCTCTTAGTAATATTTAGAGTATAAACATTATCTTATTCTCTTGGAGCACTTTAGTTCGAGCTACAGATGTGGCACATGCAACTGCCAGAAGGAAATACACTTTTCTTATGGGTTAGTTGAGCTATTGCATGAAGGACTTCAGTTAGAACTCAAGTGGTTGAGTTTAGTGGAGTTGAATGAGGAGTTGATGGAGTTGTGTTCAGTTTGACTTAGTTGAACTAGTTGTAATTAGTCTAATTGACAAATAGACTAATGATGAGTGGTGTGAATTAATTATTAATTAATTCACTAATTATTAACTCATAAATCAACTAAATAATACATCAGTTAACTAAGTGCATGGACAGTTCAGTGGAGACAAGTGTTAGAGGTGAGTGAAAGGGCAAGACAATTGTCAGTTATGACTATAGTTGTGCATGAGATTTGCACAATCAATGAATTGAGTATTTCCAATGAGGATTGCGTGGTATATCCAAGGGAAATACGAATTTGAATCATTCATTCATCAATATTCTCATGCAGGATTGCGCAGTGGACGCAGGCAAGTAGCTGGGGAGATTTGAGCCAGTGATTGATTCAGATCTGAGCTAGTTTGTGTGTAACAGGTGGAGATAGTACTGAGTATTTGTGAGGAGTATTGTACTATGTATTGTTACATGTTCTCAATCAATATAATATACAGATAGTTGGGGCTTTTCAGATGCATGCTTTCCCTGGGTACATACTGTGTTGATATGTGTGATTGATGCTTCAATGTGCACATGCAATTGATGTTTTAATTCCATAAATTGATGATCAATGTAGAGGAGGTTATGTATTATGCATGATTCTACAAATAGTGTATAATCAGGATAATCTCTGTGAATAAGTGTCATATTATTCAAAATTTCTACACGAGAGGCAGAAAAGAAGGTAAAAGATCAACTGGATCAACGAAGGAGCAGAGAACCCTACCATTCGTGAGAAGTGGAGGACCTAAATAGTCAGCGCCAACAAAGTTTTCTCCCTTTCAAGGAGTAACATATGTAGGACCCTAAAGGACAAAGATTTAATCTCTTTCCCCTTAGATGCTCAAAAGCTCAAAATTGTGCGTGGGGTTACATGTTGTAGTCACAAAAACTCAAAATATTTCAGATTGATGGTCCAAATTCACTAGTTTACATTTAGAAACATGACAAACCAACCAAATGGTAAGTATGCCTCTTTCTATATCAATGAACCTAGCTTGAAATCACTCCTAGTTTCAAAAACAGACAACAACTCCCCGAGAGGCTTGTATTCAAATCCCCGGAACTGATCATCCTCCCTCAAGGACTCCGAACCTACATTGGAATCATACATACTAATTTCCAAATTTGATTCATTGAAAAATGATTGTCTCTGAATATTATCACAAAGAACATTGATTAAGTAAATATGATCACCTGATATTATCCTCAAACACTTAATTTCAGCCTCATCGAAGGATTCATTCAAACCCTTAGCATCAGAGCTATGTTGAAATATATTTGTTTTCAGCCTCTAAAGTTCATGAGACAAAACAAAGTCACCGAGTTTGGTGGTGACTCTCTAAAAGTTCTGGTCTCTACCAAATGGTGATTCAATTACTTCTTCTTCACCAATTTCATCATTAATGAATTGTACAACCATCTTTGAGCTTCAAAACCTTAATTAGGGCTTCAGGAGAGAAAATAAAGATCGATTTTATTAAACAGATCAAAAGAATTAATTCTACCTTGAATTTAAAGGCCTCTGGATGAAGGTTCCAAATAGGATCTTGTGAAGCAGCTGAAGAGCTTCCAAGTTGTAGTAATTTGGCGAGCAAGAGCGAGGTTAAGTGGCTGGGTGAACTTGTGCAACTCGACCACATGACTTCAATCTGTGGCATCTATGTGAGTTCAGTAAGGTAGTCTTCCTCAGAGTTATAAACCCAAACAAAGTATTTTGTGCCCTTTCAGATCATAATCAGTCTGACATGCATTCATCTGTTTGACACTATCTAATCTATCTTTGGGAAAAGTAGTTCCTAATACCAACAAATTCCTTTGTTATCTCTACTATAGAACCTACCGTGTTTCAATCTGCACATGGTTCTGCTTCACCTGGGACTAGATCTTTACCTGCTACCTTTTATGGTTCTTGTGGATCCCAATCAGTAAACTTCCGAGATTGAGTCATCCGCCAACAAAATTATGCTATATTTTTCTCTGCCACTCGTGGAACTGGAACACAGATGTTGGTGTAACAAGCTGTTGTTTTCATACTTAAGAACATTAGGCCTTATGTTTTAAACCAGGAATTCAAAATCATATGTAGAGATGATCCTTTGAAGTCTCTAACCTAAAATCCATATTTGACAAGAAGAACTGCAAAATGGATCTTACTTATCATATTTGATAGGGAGATCTGCAAAATGGATCTTACCTATGCAGGAACTTCATCTTGAGTTGAAGTCAAAAAATTCAGTGACAAGCCAAGTTTAAAGGCTCTCTTGGCTTCCCAGGAGGCAGACACACGAGGGAAAGCAAGCACATAGGAAACTCACTTCAATATTTTCGAGAGGATGAACCAACTGTTTTTGTTTTGGTTTAGTCTTTCACCACGTGGTTGTCTTCGTCAGAGGCATGAAGACAAGTTTCATTTTGATGTATCTCACCACGAAGCAAGTCCATTCAATTAGCATTGAGGCGAAGCAGGGACTTGTTGTTGAGCAACACCTCTTGTTTAAGGTATTTATTAGATGAAACATTAAAAGGAAATAGATTCCACTCTTATTCTATATCAATATTAAACTTTTTTATTAATATTAAAGTGTTATGACAACCTTTGCTTATTTTAAGTTGATATGCATTAGTGCACGAGATTTGACATTGATAAGGGTTGAATTAGCCATTGTAATAGTGAAAACAATGCAATATAAAATATAAATAAAGAAAAATATCTATGTTGTCGAAATATATGCGATAAATAAATATTATCTTAAAAAATATAAAGAAAAATATTATATAATTTAATTTTTACAAATAAATAAAATAAAATATGATAACATACCAATTATATTATAGAAATTTAGAATATCAAAAATTATTTTTTATCTTTTTATTTCTTAATCTTCAAGAAAAATATTTTTATCTTATTTCTTAAAAATATTTTTTTTAACAACCATGTCAAATTGAATGGTTTCTATTTATGAAATTAATGGGAAAGCCATGTACTTTGTGTAAAATGAGTTAGCTCACACTAATGTGTACGTTGAAGAAAAAGGAAAAGTGGGAAAGAAAAAAACTAATGTGGAGTAAGTACAAGATTTATATTTTCTACCCCGTAAATTTAAAGAATGAATTAATTTCCATTAAATTCTATTTCCCCATAATCTTGATTTTCAGTAATGGTTTTCAATTTTAAAGGCGATATGGATTCCATAATTTTTCTTTTTAAGGTAACATTAGTTAGTTGAATATCATTTTCAAATTTATTAATTATTAGCTAAATTCTATATATATATGATGATTTGATGTTATATGAATAATATTTTCATTACTATAATAAAAAAGTCGTTATTTTTATAATTTGAATTTATAAGAATTTTTTAATTCCAAATTGATGTATATGATGTTTAAATATAATCTTGATAAATTATTTGAACATCATTCTCAATTAATTTATTAATTATTAAGTTAGTTATATATATATATATATATATATATATATATATATATTTCTCGAGAGAGGAACATGATTCATTATATATATATATTTCTCGAGAAGGAACATGATTTGATGTTATATGAATAACATTTTCACTATCCTAATAGAAAATAGTAGATTGTTACTTTCATAATATAAATTTATTAAGAGTTTTCCTATTTCAAATTGATGTTTATGATGTTTTGATATAGCCTTCAAAAACTTTTTCTTCATGGTTATGATAGTTCAATATAGCCTTGATAAACTTGTTCTTACGCGAGGATGCATGTAGGGTTCCTCAAGAAATCATGGCTAGCCTATGTAGCCTTGAGTAACATGGTCTTAATAAAGATGGAATCCTAGGCACATTTAGAGAATATGTCTAACTAGGTGGAGGATGAACATCCATATCTAAAGAGCACATAAAATAGTATTAATATGTGACCACCAATATTTTTGTCCATTATTTCAGCAAATTATATATTTTTATTTGTCTTACAAAGAATGGGTTTCAAAACATCACTCTCTCCTCTCTTCTACAAGAGATTATAAATATTCATAATATAAATTCCACTATACAATTAAGAATTTATATGTTGTTTATTATGAATTTCCAATTTATTTGACTAGCATGCTTACATGGACACTACACTAGAAGCTTGAGAACTTTCTCTTTTCATTTATACAAATTGGTTTAGACTTAAAATGTCCCTACTTATGGTTAAATATACCTACTTATGGTTAAAAATGAGGAAACTATATTATGAATTCATCATCTCCTATCTACATAACCTTAGAACTTAGGTTTCCTTTAAGCCTAACCCAAGTAGGTGGAAATCATTACCTTATAGGTTATGATAGTGTGAATGTGTAACAAAGTATTTTGATCTAATGGGAGTAGAAAATTAGTGCATTATGTATAGGGTTGGAGATAAGTATATATTTTTTACGCTAGGATGGCTCATATAATTTGAGTCGATAATTATGCCATGAATACCTAGATATCGAGGAAATTCTATATGGAATGCACACGACTATTCTTGACTATTTTCTTCAAACATATGTATGAGACATATTTGATCTATTGAATTTTGTGATTTAGTTTCATGTGACTATTTTCTTCAAGAATATGTATAAGACATATTTGATCAATTGAATTTTGTGATTTAGCTTCATGAGATTATAAATAGTAAGCTAAATACCTTTTGCTAGGAACTAAGTTTATAGCCTTAAGAGGGCTTAGAAAAGAGCATAGGGAATACATAAAGAACTAATAACTAGTTTCAATAGCATACCTTAAATGGTGAGTGCCTTGTTGAAAAGTGCACTACTTAGTTCATGTAATAATGCTAGATAATGTGAAGAGAATTATCCCACTATTTATTCTAGGAATATTTAGTGAAAAGGAGTTACACCAATATGTGATTTAGGGCTTTGATATGTCCATATAACTATGTTAGAAGGTGGTTGAATGTTGGAGTTTTTAATCCAGCAGATTCCACATGTGTTCCAAAAATGGCTGAGGGAATTGTAATCACAATAAAAAATGAGAGTGATAGGTAGTCCAAGTTAATATTATACATGTTAAAATAATAATTTGGTTTCCTTCAATGCTATGAGTGATTGGGAAGATGTAAAATAGGTCCTCGATGAAAATTAAAAAGATTCTATAGACATATTTTCATGCTTCTCCAAGTTTGTAGATAATCCACTAAATATGCTATGACATAGTAGGAAAGATATAAAATAGATCCTTGGCAAAAATACAAAAGATTCTATAGATATATTGTCATGCTTCTCCAAATTTGTAGATAATCCACTAAATAAGTCTATGGAAACAAACTCCTAGGCTTTGAGGGAACCAACCATGGCTAATATATTGAGCTTATCCGTGGAAATATTTAGTTCACAACATCGTGAGTAGTGATGTATGAATTTATTGACTTGTTTCTTCAATGTTGGTTTCTTAAAAATTATTTAGGGATGTTACAATGACTTATTGGTGCTATCCGCACACATGGATACCAATGGGCGTCGTAAATAATAACAATGTAAAACTGAGACCATTGGGGACACAAAGATGCTTGAATTTTTAAAGCTAATTGTTGAGATTTTCTGTTTTATTAAATTGGGAAAAAATCTCATGTAGGTGACAACAATAGGATTTGTTGCTATATTAGCTCCATTTTATTGAGGAGGAGTTATTACATCCTATATTTGTTGTGAGAGAATTTATGATTCAGTTTTATACTCCTAGCTATAAAAATATAAGCCCGTACAGGATATTGGGATGGTAGAGAGTGTGTGAGGAAATAAATTGTTGTAATCTCCTATTGAATAATAAGATTGCCAAATGCCTCTGTTTTGGTGGATGTAGCCCAGATTGGTTGGGTGAACCACGTTAAATCCTTGTGTTATTTTATGATTTTATGTGTTGTGTATGCCTTTTAAATTTCCATTGCGCATTGTTTCCTCCAACAATTGGTATGAGAGCATGTTGAGGAGCTGGTACGTGTGATAGAGCTACGGAAGGTGGAGATTTTCCGATTAGCGTGGTTACGTTAAAAACAATCACGCCAATTTTGACAGAGGAAGAGGTTGGCACATTTGATTTTGGAACAGGTGCACCAATTGGCGCGGTTCCCCGGGTAATACTCGCGCCAGTGCGTCAGGATACCAATTGGCACGGAAATGATAGGTATACTCGTGCCAATTTTGTCACTTAAACCATTTTTTGTTCTGGCCCAGATCTTCTGCTATCAAGGAAGTGCTAAGTCCCTTTCGGTGCGCCAATCTATTTTCGCTTTGGTAAAAATGCAATTTTTTTTGTAATCTGAAAGTTGTACAACAGAAGGATTGTATGATAAGGTAAAGGCAGTGTAGTATAAGGCAAAGGTATTTTTTAAATATTAAATTTATTTATTAAAAATTTGGATTTGGAGATTCTTTGTTTGTTACAACATGGGAAAAACTCAAAGTGCTCATTTTGAGATCGAGAAGTACAATGGTAAAAACAACTTCGAGATCTGGAAAGTGAAAATGTATGATCTACTTGTGCAACAAGGTGTGGCGAAGGCGTTGTTGGGAAAAGCCAAACAACCTTACAGCATGACAGATGATGAATGGAGCGAATTGGATGAAAGAGCATTGAGTGGTATTCGACTGTGTTTGGCGGATGATGTTTTGTTTAACATCGTGTCAGAGAAAACTGCTACTGGTTTGTGGACAAAGCTTGAGAAGCTGTACATGACAAAATACTTAACCAATAGGATTCTTCTGAAGTGACAGTTATACAGTTTGCGAATGAAGGAAGGTACATCTATTACTGATCATTTGAATACCTTTAATACTCTCTTTGTGAAATTAGAAAGTATAGAAGTAAAATTTGAATCAGAAGATAAAGATATAACTTTATTATGCTCATTGCCCGAGTCATGGGATCATTTTGTTACTTCTATAAGTCTTAGTTCATCAGAAACCCTTGAGTTTGATGATGTTGTTACATCTTTATTATCTGAAGAAACAAGGAAAAGGTCAAATTTAGAAACCTCTACATCAGAAGCAATGATGGTCAGAGGTCGTTCTAAAGAAAGACGCTTCAGTAGGCACAACGACTCACGTTCAAAATCGAAAGGGAAGAAGAGTAAGGTAAAGTGTTGGTTTTGTGGCAAATCAGGGACATTTGAAGAAGACTGTTGGAAGAGACAGAAAACATCTAAAGAAGACTCTTCAACGGAGAAGAAATAAGTAAACACGACAGATACAGGTTCGGCATCCAGTTCAGGTATGAGTGATGAAGTGTTATCAGTTAATTTGTCTAATCATGATCAACATTGACTGCTAGATTCTGGTGCATCAAATCACATGTGCAATCATAGAGAATGGTTTAAGACTTATAAATCAATCAATGATGGAGTCGTTTACATGGGAAATGATGTCACATGTAATATTGTGGGAATTGGAAGCATCTAGCTGCAAATGTTTGATGGGACAGCTAAAATTTTAACTGATGTAAGACATGTACCTGAATTAAGGAAAAATCTCATTTCACTAGGATCACTAGACACTAATGGATATAAAACTGTTATTCAAGGTGGAGTAATGAAAATTTATAAAGGAATTTTACTAGTAATGAAAGCAAAGAAAGTTGGAAATCTTTTTCAATTAGAAGGAAGAACAGAGTCAGATCATGTTCCTACAGTATCTGAAAATGACAGTAATTCTATTCGTTTTTGGCATCAAAGGTTGGGCCATATGAGCGAAAGAGGTTTAAATATTTTATCTGATCATAAGTTACTTCCTAATTTAAAGTCTGTTAAGTTACGTTTCTGCAAACATTGCCTATTTGGGAAACAAAGAAAGCAAAAGTTTAAAACTGGAAAACATACTAGTAAGGGAATCCTTGATTATATCCATTCTGATGTTTGGGGTCCATCTCCTACAACCTCATATGGAGGATCGTCATATTTTGTATCTTTTATTGATGATTTCTCTAGAAAAGTGTGGGTCTACATGTTAAAAAGGAAGTCTGATGTATTTACAGTTTTCAAACAGTTTAGAGCATTAGTAGAAAACATCACTGGAAGAACCATAAAATGTTTAAGAACTGACAATGGTGGTGAGTTTACTTCAAAGGAATTTGAAAATTATTGCAAGGACGATGGGATCGAAAGACATAAAACCACTATATATACTCCTCAACAAAATGGAGTTGCTTAACACATGAACATGACTCTTTTAGAAAGAGCAAGAAGTATGCTTAGTAATGCCAATTTGTAGAAGGAATTGTGGACAGAAGCGGTGGCTACAACTTGTTATGTGATAAATCAATCACCATCAATGGCGATAGGATGCAAAATTCCTCAAGAGGTATGGAAAAGTCATCCTTGTGATTATTCTAAACTAAGAGTTTTCGGCTGTGATGCATATGCTCTAGTGCCAAAACATTAACGTTCTAAATTAGATCCTAAATAAAAAATATATATCTTTGTTGGATATGGTGATGGGACTAAGGGATACAGATTGTGGGATCCTACTACTCACAAGATCATCATCAATGGAGATGTTAAATTTAATGAATCCTCTCTTGCAAATTTAGATGTAGATAATAAATTGAAACAAGATAATGTATCTGAGTTTCAACACATTCAGTTTGAAACAAATTCTGATGATAGTCAAGATGAACATGGTCCAGATCCAAGTCATGAACAAGTTTCAGATACAAATAATGAACAAGTTTCAGATGTAGATCATGAACATGTCTCAGATGTTGATCATGAAGAAGTTCCTACAAATAATAATGAGCCAATTGTGGAAGTACCAGAAACATCTTTAAGGAGGTATACAAGAATGAAACGTCCTCCTAAAAGGTATGATGATTATGATACTTTAGATGCTTTTACCGCTAACGAAGATGAATCTTTGTCCTATCAGGAAGCTGTAGAAGGTTCTAAAAGTGAAAAGTGGAAAGCAGATATGAAGGATGAAATGATGGCATTAAACAAGAATGGCACATGGGATCTAGTAGAACTTCCTAAAGACAGGAAAATTGTGGGATGTAAATGGGTTTTCAAATTGAAAAGGGGTGTTGATGATACAAAGAACATGTACAAAGCGAGGCTGGTCGCAAAAGGTTTTTCTCAGAAGCAGGCATTGACTTTCATGAGATATTTTCACCAATTGTAAAAATAGTTTCAATTCGAATTGTATTAGCATTAGTCGCTTTACTTGATTTAGAATTACAACAACTAGATGTTAAAACTACATTTTTACATGGAGATTTAGATGAGGAAATTTACATGGAACAACCAGAAGGGTTTGTTCAAAATCACAACAAGAAATTTGTCTATAGGCTCAAGAAATCATTGTATGGTCTGAAGCAGTCGCCTCGACAATGGTACAAGAAATTTGATTCTTTCATGATGAGTCAAAATTATATAAGAAGTGAATATGATCATTGTGTTTACATTAAGCAATTAAGTAATGGCATGTTCATTCTCTTAGTGTTGTATGTTGACGATATTATTTTAGCAAGCAAAAGCATAATAGAGATCAACAGGTTAAAGGCTCAAATGGCAAGGACATTTGATATGAAAGATATAGGAGCAGCAAGACAGATTTTGGGCATGGAGATTTTCAGAGACAGGAGCAATGGTAAGATGTGGCTACCACAACAGAAGTATATTGAGAAAATACTCTTGAGGTTTGGTATGAGCAATGTGAAGCATGTGTTAGTCCCTTTAGCTTCCCATTTTAAGCTTTCTTCTAGTTTATGTCCTAATACAAATGAAGAAAAGGAATATATGTCTCGAATTCCGTATGCCAATGTAGTAGGTTGTTTGATGTATGCGATGGTTTGTACTCGACCAGATATTTCACATGCAGTTGGGGTTGTCAGCAAGTATATGGCAAATCCAGGTAAAGAACATTGGTCAACAGTGAAATGGGTGCTTCGGTATTTGAGAGGCACAAGTGATTATTGTATCACTTAAAATAGGAGTAGTGAATTTGTTTGCAGATATGTTGATTCCGATTTTGCAGGTGATTTGGATAAGAGAAGGTCAACATCAGGGTATGTCTTTACTCTTGCAGGTGGAGCTATTAGCTGGATGTCAAAGCTATAGAGCATTGTTGCTTTATCCACTACTGAAGCAGAATTCGTAGCTGCTTCTCATGCTTGCAAAGAAGTGATTGGGTTGAAAGGTTTGTTTGGTAAGTTTGGTAGGTTACAGGACAACATCAAGTTATTTTGTGATAGTCAAAGTGCAATTCATTTGGCTAAGAATCCGGCCTATCATAGTAAATCAAAGAATATACCTATCAAGTACCGTTTTGTAAGACAGGTTATCACTGAAAGAGGAGTCTCTCTTGAAAAGGTGCATAGAAAGGAGAACTGTGCAGACATGTTCATGAAACTAGTTTTGTTAGATAAGCTACGTTGGTGTCTGGCTTCTCCTGGCTTGGAGAAAAGATAAAAATAATAAAGAAAGAGGGTATCAGGCTAATTGTTTTCAAGGTGGAGATTGTTGAGATTTTTTATTTTATTAAATTGGGCAAAAATCTCATGTAGGTGACAACAATAGGATTTATTTCTATATTAGCTCCATTTTGTTGAGGAGGAGTTATTGCATCCTATATTTGTTGTGAGAGAGTTTATGATTCAGTTTTATACTCCTAGCTATAAAAATATAAGCCCGTACAGGATATTGGGATGGTAGAGAGTGTGTGAGGAAATAAATTGTTGTAATCTCCTGTTGAATAATAAGATTGATGATGCCTCTGTTTTGGTGGATGTAGCCCAGATTGGTTGGGTGAACCACGTTAAATCCTTATGTTATTTTATGATTTTATGTGTTGTGTGTGCCTTTTAAATTTCTGTTGCGCATTGTTTGCTCCAACACTAATGTCCTTTATCATGTATTCCATGAAAGAGGTTTTATTTTCCTCCGTTGGCTACCATAAGGTATTGAATGTTTTTTAAAAATATGGATTTTGAACATACTATTGTTGTCACTTTTCATATGAAGCTTTCCTATGAAGGAATCTTGATGTTTATAATAATGAAAGAATAAGTTAAAAGGTGACTCAACCAATTTACTAACGTTTGTAGAGCCTTTCATGTATTTAATCACCAAGTGGAATTTTTAATATTTTAAATTCCATTCGAGGTGTTGTTGGTCATTTAGCTTTGAGTACGAGTTAACAAAAATCTTAGATCTCCTTATTTAAGATGCTACACGCATTGTGAAAAAATACCCTCTCAAGATTCTCTTTCACATCATTACAATACCTCACACTGTCAATTGATACAACCATGGCTTTGGAAAGCTTCACTAAATAAAAAATGATTAAACCATAATTACACTAAGAGAAATGGAGAACAAATCATCCTTGTTGATACACTATTAATTTGGTCTAGTACATTGAATATTGCCAAAAGACTCAATTAATCATATATTTCAATAAATCATAGACCTTCTCAAGCTTAACCACACAATATTCTTTTATGAAGTTTAAGGAGAATTCACTAAATGAAGTGGACACCATGGAAATTATGAGAGAAAAAGGCCGGCGTTCTTTTAATTTTATCCAACAAAACATCGTGCACATTTTGTTGATGAAGGATAACTCTGTATGTATGTATGTCTCTCACTCAAAACTCATGTGTATTTTAATTTACACGATCTTCAAAATTTAACCTTACCCCAAATCAATAAATCACCTAAAACCTTCCATACCTCCTTTCAAATATTATCCTAAATTTGAAAATGCATTACTAAAGTAAAATAAATTACATTTGCATGAACCTAGATTCACATAAAATAAATTTCTATGAAGACCCTAGAGGGATCATTCTCTTGAGGTGGAAAACTCTTTTTTGAGTTCTATACTTGAGGAAAGGTTTGCACCTCTAGATATTATATACCTCTTGGTGCTTGATAGATCGAGGGTTAAGATGCATCTAAGATGTTTCTATAATAATATATTTGTATCCGTGACACTTTCTTATTCCCCTTCTCTCACATTTCATATCTCTATATCTCTCTCTCTCTCCTTCTCTCTCTCCCCATCCATCTCTCCCAAATCTCTCTCTTCTTCACTCCCTCTCTCTCACATATCACTATGTGTGAGCCTATACCTCTCTCCATGTCTCTTTCATTTTCCTTCTCTCTCCCATGCTATCTATACTTACTGCTCCCTCCATTTATCCTTCTTTATCTTTAATCTCACCTCCCTAAGCACACATGCTCTCTCTCTCTCTCTCTCTCTCTCTCTCTCTCCCCTCTCCCACCTACAACTATATCTCTATCTCTCTATGTCTCTTCTTCTTTTTCTATTTATCTCACCCCTCCAAAAGATACACACTCTCTCTCTCCATATATGTTTATCTATTTATCGCTCTCACTCTTTCCCTTACCCCCCCTCCTTCTCTCTCTCTTACCTCTCGCTCTCCTTTCTTTTTCATTCTCTCTCTAACTTTCCCTTGTACTCCCTCTCTCTCTCCACCTTTTTCTCTCTATATATCTTTCTTCTTCCATCCCTCTCTCCCTCCCTTCTAACTCCATCCCCCTCTCTCTCTAAAAAGTCCTCTCTATCTCTCGCTTTCTCACCCACCTCCTTTTGTTTCTCCCTTCTGCCCCTTCTCTCTCTCTCTCTCTCTCTCTCTCTCTCTCTCTATTTTCCCTCAAACTTAGTCACTATCTCCCTCCCTCTCCTCTTTTCTTAGCCCTCTCCATCTCTATTCCCACCTCTCTCTCTCTCTCTCTCTCTCTCTCTCTTTTCTCCCTCTTCCCTCCTCTCCTATCTCCCTCACTCTTTCTCCATCTCTCCCTTATCACTCCCTCTCCCTCTCCCTCTATCCACCTCTCTCTCTCTCTCTCTCTCTCTATGTCTTTGTTCTTTCCTCCCTCTATCTCCCCTCCTCTCTCTCTCCCTCTCTCTGCTACCTCTCTCTCTCTATCTCTCTCCAACTATCTCATTATCTCTCTCCCCTACTCCTGCCCCCCTTTTCTATCTTTCTTAAATCTTAACCCATGGTATTGTATTTAAGAAAATAACTAAATAGAAAAAACTGAATTGGTTTTAAAATATTAAACCTATATTTTGGACCAATCATGTCAAAGAAAATACAATAATGAAAAACTTGAAAAACTTAAAAGAATCATACTCTATCTTTTCCCTATCATTGTTAGTTTCTTTGTTTGCTCTCATTGCTTGGATCCTAGTTAAAACATGCGTATATCTTAGTTCCCTAATAATATTAATATATATTATATAATTTCACATCTCTTAATAGAACTATTCTCATTTATAATTTCATTAAAGCCTTGATTAATTCTAATGGGAGTATTTTTTAGTAGTGGTGAGGATAGAAAGTTTTAAATATATCTTAAAAGCAAATTATAAATTTTTTTTTAGATATAAATTAAAAAAAAATGTTAAAAATAAATTAATATAAAAAATATTTTATAAAATATTTTGATTCCTCAAAAAAAAGTAATGTTTTGCACATGTGATATTGATAATTCATCCTATTTTCACATGGTATTCTAACAAAGGTTATTTAAAAGTTAATAATATACATGGTAAAGTGGGAGTGAATATTCATGGTTAAGGATCATGTCATAATGATATAAAATATTTTGATTGTGAAATAAGGTATGGTTTTTGGGCATGTGGTATTGATAAGTCATGGTATTGACCCATGGTGTTGTAATAATGACTATTTACGAGTTAATAATCTTCATGAAAAAGTGGGTTCAATATCATGGTTAAGGATTTTGTTATACTCTATGTTTATTTTAAGTATTCAATTTTGATTAAAAAATATAAAAAATTAAATAATTTTATAAGATTTTTAATTTTCATTTTGAAATAAGTGTGTTTTTTTGGTTATATGGTATTCATAATCCATAGATTATTGGTCCATGGTGTTGTAAGAAAGTCTATTTAAAAATTAAGTAAATATTCTAATGTAAGGAGGTGAAGTATTCATGTTTAAGAAAAATTGGCAAATATAAATTTTTATGTGCTTATAAACTAAATTTAAATATGGTTATCATTATTTTAATTATATAATAAAATATATGTTAATTTATAACCACTAACTATATGTTATATATTTTAATGTGATATGTATAAATTAAATTTAAGTATGGTTATCATTATTTTAATTTATATAATAAATTAGATGTTTAATTTATAACCACTATTTATATGTTATATATTTTGATGTGATATGTACATTATGACTGCATAGTAATGGTCTTTTTCACGACCATTTTTCTAATTATTTTAATAAAAATATGACTGATATTTTTAAATGCTTGAGTCTAAATTGTGTAATGTGCTAGGAGTTTTTATATGTGCTCAATACATTTATGAATTCAAAATTATATTTTAGACAAAAGAAAAAAAATATTTCCTTAATGCGAATTTTTGAGCTTAGAGGTGAAAGCTTGATTTGTGTGTGTTATTTAAGCTCCTTTTTTACTATATATATGGATTTAGCACCCTAAAAAATCCCACTAAAAACCCAAGTGAAGCACCCTAAAAAACCCCACTAAAAACCCAAGGGAAAAGCTTCAAAAAAGCCACATAAATAGGGTTTTTGAGGGTGGGGAATATATTTATGCATTCAAAATTGAATTTTAGTCTAGAAAATCTTGAAATTGTATTACCTAATTTCAATGAATTTTGGAAAAAAGGCTATTTAGTCTATAAGTTAGACTACCACTCTTATTAATTTTCTTTATCTAAAAAATTCATTCATAGTTTATTAATAAAAATAAAATTACAATGTAAAATACCTTGAATTTAAAAAATATCTAATATTTAACATCTAACATCCTACACATGAACCCTAAAAACATATAACATCTAATGCCTACACATCAACTCTAAAGTGGGTTGGAGAGGGTCTCCCAACTACAAATATTTAAATATTTGTGACTGTGCTCAGAGGTATTGCACCTAGACGCACTCTACATTTAACATCTAACGCCTACACATCAACCCTAAATTGAGCCTCTCTAGTTGCAATAACAGTTACAAATATTTAAATATTTGAAATTGTGTAGAGAAGTATTGCATCTAGAGGCGTTGCATGAAGGTTAGGATTGATGTGTAGGTTTAAATGTTAGATATTTTTTAATTAACAAAATTATGAACAACTTTTTAGATTTAAAAAGTCATAATATACATATCACATTAAAATATATAACATATAATTAGTGGTTATAAATTAACATCCACTTTATCATATAAATTAAAATAATTATTGCGTAACCATATTTAAATTTAATTAATAATCATATACAAATTTATACTCAATTTTTTAACATTTATTAACTCAGCCAATTTAAACCATGAATATTAATTACTTTTAAATAGATTTTTTTTTACAAACTTGTGAACCCAATGGTGATGGATAATAAATACCACATACCCAAAAATAACGACTCATTTCCCAATGAAATAAAATATAAATATTTTGTTTTAAAATTTTATTTTATAACATTTTTAAGTCAAAACTTAATACTTGCAGTAAACATATAATAAAACAAGATTCTTGACCATAGATATTCACCCCAACTTTTTCACGCATATTATTAACTTGTGATTAGGCTTTATTACAATATTATGTGCCAACATCATGGCTTATCAATACCACATGCCCAAAAATCATAACTTATTTCACAATCAAAATATTTTATAAAAATAAGACAACATTCTTAACCATGAATATTCAGGCCCGCTTTACCATGAATATTATTAACTTGTAAATAGGCTTTGCTACAATACCATGGCTTATCAATACCACATGCACAAAAACCATAACTTCTTTCACAATCAAAATATTTTATAAGTATTTTATATGAATTTAATTTTATAACATTTGTTTAATTAAATTTAAAAACAAAAAGGTTATAATTACTTTTGAGATATATATAAACCCTCTATCCTCACCACTACTAAAAATATTCCCACATAAATTTAATTACCATTTTAATAAAATTATAAATGAGAATACTTTTCTATATATATGTGACATTTATATAATACAAATAGAATTATTAAGAACTAGCATATATCCATGTATTAACTATGGATACAAGCAATGAGAGCAAATAAAGTGACCAACATTGATAGCAGAAAGATAGCCCATGAATTTTAAAGTTTTTTACTATGGTATTTGATTTGACAGGATTGGCCCAAAATATAGGTCTAATATTTTACAATCAATTTGGTTTTTTTAATCTATATACTTTCATAAATACAATATAATGGGATCAAATTTAAGAAATAGATAAAAGGCGAGCCGGGGGTGAGATAGAGAGGGATATATGATAGAGTTGGATGAAAGAGAGAGAGGGGGAGAGAGATGAAGGAAGAGAGAGAGGAGGGGAGAGAGATAATGAGAGAGGGAGGGAGATGGAGATGGAGTTGGAGGGGAAGA
>APFE030765007.1:0-10180 GCA_000404065.3 Pinus taeda
ATTTGAATTTGTATATTTTTTCCAAACCCATTCTGATAATGCATAAATGGACCTGCTTACCATTTTCATCTGATGGCAGTCTGGCACATGCCTTCAGAATAATAGTGAAGATCACCTGGTTTGGATTTATGCCAAACCAAAGCATTCTGCCACAAATTGGAAAGCATCCATGCAACAGTTGTGGTCAGCATAACCTGCTGTCATTGAGTTCCACGAAACCGCATACCACGCAAGCATCCTATCAAATACAGTTTTGCAGGTCAAACTTGTTCCCTAACTCTATATTGCCATATTAACATTGCAGGCATCATTGTTTGTCTGATCACACTGCTATAATGTCCATCCTTTTCCATGCTTCCAATTTCTCTTCCTATGCTTATCTTTCATTTTATTTTCCAAATCCAACAGAATTTCAGACCTTTCTCAATTGTTATGTTACCTGTTTGACCCTCAAACACAAGTCCCAGTATTAGCTACCATAAAAAAGAGTGAAGATATTAACTATTGTTTTATACAGACAAGCATAACATCTGTTGCTTGATGCAATTTACTTATTCAATTTAGAGCTGCACCATATTTTCATCCAAAAATGAAACACATTAAATCAGTACAAAGTCAAATTATACAGCTTGTTGGCAAGCGTCTTTTGTCAAGCCAACATATGGAATAATACATTACAGCTATAAACTATAATTCTTGTGTGCATCTCTCTATGTCCATTAATGTCTGTTCTCTCTATGTCCATTAATGTCTGTCTATGTGTATGCATCGATTTGTGTGCATACATCTACATCTTATATGTATTTATGTGAGATTTGAATTTCAAGACTTCTCATCGTGAGCAAAAATAGAACAAGAGTGTCTCTGAAAATGCCTTTACTGCTATTTATAAGTCATTACCTGAAGCTCCAAGGAAACAAAAAGGTCTCTAACTGAAGCCCGATCCCTATTCTGCCCAGACAAGCTCTCTGCAATCATATATCCAAGGAGGTTGACAGTCCACTCACATCTTTTGTTCACTTGAATATCTTGATGTAACTTCAACCTAAAAATTTTGAAAATACCCATGCTACTTCAAACTTGTTGTATGGGCTCTTGTCCTTGAGAAATGCCCTAGGGATATATAGCCTTTGGCATGATACATGACAACAGTAAACAATTCTCAAACCTCCACTCCCTTTGTAGAGACACCAACAGAATAATATAGCACTTCCAGCTAACTTATTTTACTTAAGCCTCAATATAAATCCCAAAAAAACAGAGTTGAGGAAATAATGAAGTGGATTAAATCACTCAGGACGGGTGACCTCATTTATGAACTTGGCAGAATAGTGGCAATTACGACATATGCACTTCTTGCGCTTTTGATGAGACTTCAGTGGTCTTTACAACTTGCTGAAAAGCACAAACAAAATATAAGCTTCTTCCTCTTGTAAAACAATGCAGATTCCCACCACTCCTATTGCACATCATGTGATGATCACTACCACCTGCTCCTGTTTCTTATCATGCAGCATAAAGTGCACATCAGGTACATCCCCTGCTTCCTTCATCAACCCTGTCAGTCACTGCAATTCTGCATAGATCTCCTCCGTCTGTGGGTGTGATCTATCTCCTACAACAAATGTATGCACTTTGTTCTTAACCTCAATCCAACTATATATTATTAATTATATTTTTAAAATAGTTTTTTTATGAAGAACCCGAAGAACCTGAAGAACCCAAAACAAACCCGAAGAACCGAAACGAAACCCGAAGAACCCAAGAACCCAAGCAACCCAAGAACCCAAGAACCCGTTAAAGGAAAAGAACCCATTTTGTTTTTTTGAAGAACCCGGTTCTTCATGGAAGAACCCGGTTCTTCTGGGATCGTCTGGGAAGAACCCATACCCGAATCGAGTACTTGGGTGCGGGAACCCAGGACGGGTTCGAGAACCCCACCCCCGGGTGCGGGTACCCGTGCAACATAGATTAATTTTGTTACTTACTCACCAAATCACTTTTATGTGTGCAATGAATGTACATTATTATTTGTACTTACATTTTCATATCCCTAGCACATAGATATCCCTAGTGAGTGATATAATTATGCCAAATTGGTACTTTTACTTACCCTTACACTGAACACAAATGTTTTCTCTCATTTAGTTTTGGCCCCTGATATTTATAACTTCACTACTCAATCAAGCTACAATGCTAATAACTTAAAGTGTCTCTCAACATTGGTACATGCTATATGTGTGAGAAAACATAATCACAAAGGCCTCATGCTTCTATGACTTATTCAAACTATCAAAAGCATGTTTTACTATACCAATGATTAGATTCCTTGGTAATCCATGTCATGTTTAGTTTCATTTACAATGTGTAATATTATAACACTAATATAGTAATCAAGGTTTAACAAAAAATTAGCATGAAATATATGATAGATGACAAATTATAGATGTCAAAAGTTGCATTATTTGTGGAACATGGCATATTTTTTAATGTTATTTAAGTTCTCTATGGATCATGTGACATAAATGTAATGTGTAAATCTCCACAATTTATACAAGGGCACAAAAGATGATATAATATGCATTGTATATACCCTTCTATGGTTCTTTGTTAATTAAAAATAAATTAATTTTCCTATCCCCATTGTGGAATAATAAAATGATTAAATTGAAGAGATTTGTCATATCAAAAAGAGTTGAAGGTTATGCAAATAAAATACCATGATCCACCAAGGAAATAAACTTTGCTATGAAAATAATTCCACAATACATCATATGCTTGATAATATAAATATAACAAAAAAAGGCTTATGAGACTTAATATTTTGTCTTTAACGTTCTTTTAAGTCTTCTTTAGGTTGTACAATACTGTTATTGCATCCAAAATTAATGCATCCACAACATGTTTAAAATATATAGAGAAAATATTCGTTTAAGTCCTCAGCTAGGAACTATAAAGTAATGCCTAAGATGTTGAAATATTCACTCTACATGGTTTATAAATTTTCAGCAACTTCATGATTTCACTATTAAGTTGAGTCTAAATGATAAACAAAGAGGAGAACTAGACAAGATATATCACATCATAGGAATGAATGAGTAGACATATATTTTCTACAATAATACATTCTTCACATGAGCAATATAATCCTTTAAGATGGTTGGAACCACATGTGACTAATATTGAAATGCACACAATGTCGTGACAAAAGAATACATTGTCCTTTATATATTGAATGAAACAAAACTTTTGTGTGATGAGATCTAATATAACCCATAAAGAACCATGTCCAAATGTATCCAAATATTATTGAGTGTAATCAACCATAATCAATGTAATGAACTATAAGTGAACATCATCACCTATACTCAACCACAATTAACCATAGTAAAATAATGTCAACCTTAGAAGAACATATCCAACCATGGTTAGCAATGGTAAAACATACTGAGTCATGGTTAATCATAATAAACCATGATCAAAGATTATCAACCATAGTTAAACATTGTCTAATGTGTTAGCACACTAAAATAATTTTGAATGAAAAATATCTACTCAGCATTGCTTAATACACTTTTCCTTAAATTATGGAAATTCAATTATGCCAAATCTTTCTCATAATCATGGATATACACTTTGTATTTTACTATTCTCCAAATTCTAGATATACACATTGCACAGAAGTCAATAAATTGTGGGTCAAAAACACGATATGGGAGCAAACATTGTTATTGCTTGAAAATTCTCCTTTTTGCAATATATCACTTACATATTATATTTGGAGAGATGTGAGATTTAAACAAGGATGAAACTTTTGTGTTGTGTGACAAAAGAAATTGTGAGATGCATCATTTTGTAGAAAAAATTCTTGCATGTGATATACCAAACACGATAAAAAAATTTGGTTCAAAAGGGAAACAAGAGATTTTATGGAAATTTTGGAGAAACTTTTCTACATCTTCCTTTATTGCAATGAAAAAAAGAGTTTTTAAGAAAAAAATGGGAAAAATATTCTAAGTCTTTCTTTGTTTCCAAAGATAAACTTGTAATAATGTACCATGTCACATGATAGAACATTTTCTGAAGATGCAACATGACAAAAAAATAAATAAATGAGATGTGATACATCACAATGCCACATAATTATTTTGAGAGCAATGAGAGCAAGTAAATCACATCATCACAAAAATGTCGTCTATGTGAAACACCAACTCCAATGGCACCCACAAACTCTTGGCTTTCCATCTCCTAGGGTTAGGTTTCTGTTTGTTTGTTTAGGGTTTCCCTTTTTTGTTCAAAATAAAAAGGTCCTTGAGACTCATTGTAACATAGTTCAGAGGCATGTAGTGACCACATAATTTCTTAGAGATAAGCTATCATCGCTTGAGCTAGTTTATTTCCATTTTGTATGCAAGCATACTTTAGTTCTCTCATGTTAATGAAATGAAGTTTTATTTTTGGCACATCTTTGTGTTTATGTTTATATCTATGTTTTGTTGTGTTCTTGGATAAGTCTGAGTCAATAATTCTTGTCAATTGTTGTCATTAATATACTGCTTTCGTTTAATAAATTCCAATAATTTTTTTTTTCTTTTTCTTTTTTCTAGAAACAAATGGAGAAATTCCATAATTATAATTGCCATAAAATATAGAATCACTTGAAATATTCTTAACTAGATACGAATACATGCTATCATGAAAAATATAATATAATCTTTTTATAGGATGTGAGAACCTTTATCAACAAACTTTAGAGGGGAACATGAACTACTTCCTATTGCCTCCTTTGACCAAGTGCTCCTAACTAATCTCTTTACCACAATCATCACATGTAACTTTATCTGGGAGCTTCACTTCACTTTGAGCATGGGATTTGCATGACTATTATTATTACATTTGTAATTCATATTGGGACAATGCCATTACCGTTCCATCGATACTCCATAGGATGAACCATGTTATTAGATTTCTATTTTATGCTCTATACTATAACTTTGTCACCACTATTTAAATTTTGGTCATTAGCATGATTCCTATTACTCAAATTTGTCACTGTGGCTTGTCCCAGATTTAAGTCATAATTTTTGGTGTTTTTTTTAACATGTTGATTTGTTAGTTGGAGCAACTTAACATTAGAGCTTTCCATGGAATACTTGATATTTTTTAATTCCATGAACTTTTAAAAAATCTCCCATGCCATATCTTACTCTTATTTGGAAATTCTTTCATCTTCATTCCCCTGGAGAATAGTCTCATTTTCATGATAATTAGAAATCCGACTTGAGTAATGATCTTTAAGTGATGCATTCATAAAAGGAGATAGTTTGGTGATGAAACGAGCATATCAACTAATGTATTTTCATTATAATTAACCGATGCTTCTACTGTATTCTCTAGATGGGTCTTTCTCTCCATCAAAATTATTGGCAACATTGTCATTACCATCAAGATTGAATAGAAGTAAAACTGCTACTTTAGTCATGGAATTGTGAGCCTGTTGCTTATTGATAACTCCTATTGCAAGACCCTCCTTGGCTACCTACTGCTTATATATTTTTTCCTCCATGTTCCATAAACATCCAATAAATAAGCATAAACATGATTTTTCTATCCAAATATTCACACAAGAAAAGAAGCATGAAGATCATGTGTTGGATTCTAGGAACCATCAATAATTATCACCTGATTGGTTGTTGGAATATTTATACCCAATGATCCATCTCTAGTTGATATTAAAACACAAAAAACCTTTTTTATTTGAAGGATTACTAATTTTCTCTACTATATTTTGCCCTTGGGTGACACTAGTGTGTCCATCAATATTGCACCATGCTAAAAAATGAAAAATGTGGAGGAAACTGATCTTCTCAATTTTATAAAAAATTAAATAGATTACATAGGAGACAAAAATAATTAATTATTGAATTGGAACTCAAGTGTAACTCAACTGAACTGGACTAAATTAAAATTGACTATAACATCTAGATTGAGTTTTATGACGCCTAGTAGGTGGTTGGAATTAGTTTCTCCAACACTCCCCCTAATTACAACCACAAAAAAATCTAAACTAAGATGCCTGATGGTTTAAGTCTCAGCTAGGCTTACAATTTTGACATGAGATGGATTTCATTTTTTTGTTTTCCAAATCCTATATCCTCTAAATTGTTTTAACTTTTTTTTTGTTGTCGGCTTCAAAATTTAAATTCTTCATTTGTTGGTGCAAATCTTCCATTGTTCTAGGCTATCCTTGATTTCTTCAAAAATTGACTTGTATGTGGACTTCTGCCACATGTCATTTTATGTACTGTGCTTTGCATATTCAATATTTTTCTCATCAATTTTCTGCAACATAAGATGAGAATAGAATTGTGTCTCTATAAAACTCCAAAATATGGAAATTTCATTATTGTTTTCATTATCCATGCTATCTTCAACATTCATTTCTACAACATTTATGCATACTTTATCAAAACATAGTATTACAAGCCATGCTTCAAGAAACCTTAATTCTTCTTCCAATTTTGTTGATCCTTCGTGATTGGTGACTTATGGACTATCAAAATCAAGGTTAAGTTTACAAATATTTGTAGAAAAAGATTGGTTTTGTTCTTTCTGCTCTATAATGATAGATTTCTCTTCTTGTGCTTCCTTCTTTGCCTTTTCTACTTCCACTTATTTACTAAACTGTGTTATTGCAAACAAGTTGTTTTCCAATTGGTTTTTAGACTCAAGTGGGCTTCTCTCACCAAATAACATCATGTCTATATGATGCTCTTTTTGCATCATCTTCAACCATTCACCTCTGGCTAATTGTTCTTCATCAAAACTAGCATCAGTGGTTTTAATTGTTGAATTTATCTTACCAATGGATACTCCGATGACATTTTCATTGTCATGAGAAAGATCTGTCGCTGGAATCACTTGATTTTCATCCACTTGTGTCTATGCATGGTGGGATTCAAGAACATCTATGTACTCTTTTTCAACTTCTTTAACAAATTCTTCACAGTAATCATCCACTTGTGTCTGATCATAGTGGTATTCACAAGAATTTATGTGATATTTCTCTACTTTTGGTAACAAACCATCATTAATGTCATCCACTTTCAAGTGGCATTTACCAAACTCTTCATATTCAACTTGATTACTACCCCTTGCACCAAAACTCATCTCAAGGATATCCCAGGCTTTCGTGGTTATCTTTACATCTGCAATGAGGGGAAGAATGTTCTTATCTACACATTCTTTTATGCATTTATTTGCGAAGGAATTCTTTTACATTTTTTCTTCCAACCTTTCAAATAGACCTCAAACAAATCTTGTTATTGCTTCAACTTTCTCAACCTCTTGGCTTTTTCCATAGCTACCTAGCCTATGCTTCACATATAGTTCGAACACTCTTGATAGTGATTTCCACTTAAAAAAAAAATTCTTTCTCTTACGAATCACTGCAGCTTGCCCCTGTATATTCAAACTAAAATTCGTAACTAACTCACAAATTTATTTTCAAATTTCAATTAAACCCAAATTTTTGTTAGGGTTCAACTTATGACAAAGGAGGGTCAACAATATGATTGAAATTTTTTTCTTAATTAAAGAATATGCTCATGGATATCCACATGCTCATGGATATGAACATAATTGATCCATTCAAGTATGCCACTTCAAATTTACTTTCCCCCCTTTTCAAAAACACATGCCATCAAAATGGAATTTTACACGGGTAACATGAAGTTGACTTTTCTCATAAGCTCATTTCATAAGTACCAATGCACATTACATAACTACATTTCATAAAATTTTGACCTCGCGATATCTCATAAGGAAAGAGGGCTACGATTTACCTTCGTGGCCTTCCTAACATTTGAATGATCTCTCGTGGGCTCTCTTTGTTTGAGATTTCGAGGGGAAAAATGTTCACTCATGGTTCAAATTTCGTGTCGGATTTTAACTTTGAAAAATTCTCGCTTTTTTATCTTTAACCAGAAGAAATTATGGCTAAGCCACTTGTGGACATTGTTATGTTGCTCCATGGGCATTAGAGAAAAAATGAAAATTTACATAAACTTTGTTTGGGCGATTTAACATTGCTTCTTAGCAAAAGTCAATGCGGAATCTAACTACTTCTTTCCCTTCAATGAATTTTTAGCAGTGGTCTTTCTTGCAACAGGAATGATGACTTGTTAAAATAGTGAAGGCTTCTCATGCTCTTTTCTCTTCTAGCGCGAATAGGATGCGATCTCGTTAGAAATCCCGAGGCTACTTTTCTTTCAATTTTGTTGGGCATTGCTAGTTTTCTAATTCATTCTCCACTATTTTTTCAAAGAATCTTATGCAGGCTCACCCCCTTCTCTCGACTATTCTCAAAGAGTCTTATGCAGACCTAGTTCTAATACCATGTTAAGGACTGAAAAATGTGGAGAAAAATACTCTTCTCAATATTATCAATAGTTAAATAGATTACTTAAAAAATAATAATAATTAATGACTAAACTAGAACTCAAGTGTAACTCAATCCAACTAGTCCAAATTAGTCTAAATTCAGATTGACTATAACAGCTTGATAGCTTGATTGACTTTTATGACCCCTAGAAAGTGGTTGGAATTCATTTCTCCAACATACCATTCTTTACCTTACCTCTAGTATTGATCTTTCTTTCCAAAGCAAGGTAATTTTGTGAGGAATGAATAAATAAGATCTAATTTACTCAACCTTTGGCTGAAAATGAATGCCTTATCATCTTGCTCAAAGGTTAGGGTTGAGAGTTCTAGCAACAATACCATCTTACCACTATAATCAATTTTTTCATAAGATTTATCTCGAATAATGTTCTCCCAACGCTTATGAGATTATAGGGGCAACTCTTCAAAATCATTATCTTTGTCTTTGCTTTTCCAATCCACTCTACCTTTCATCTTATCTCCATTGAAGAAGTCATGATTGACAAAGAACATAGGCAAAACTCAAAACTTGTTCCTTTCATCACTAAACATTGCAATTTATAGACATATTAAGCTATAGATGAGAAATAAATGCACCAAATGATATTTATTATCTATTGACTGCGCTGACTGCTGAACAGTGATCAGTGTCATTTGAACAGTGAGCAGTGTTGTTCGTGATTAATACCTGACACCTCCCCTTAATCACGATCTACATGTTAACTTGCCTGCTAGTCTATGTCTTAGCTAGGCTTACAACATAATTTGGATTTTATACAACGCATAACTTACTTTTACACATTTCAAAATTAGCTTTCTAAAAGGCTTGGTGAATATGTGAGCCAAATTTTCATTTGTATTACAATATGATAAGTCAATTTCTTTTTATTGGAGTTTTTCTCCTACAAAATGATGTTGTGTGTCAGTGTGTTTTGTCCTTGCATGATATATATGATTGTTTGCCAATTTGATAGTGCTTTGATTGTCACATCTGATTACTGTAAGTGCTTGTTTTGTTTCTCCAACATCTTCAAGTATCCTTCTAAGCCATATTGATTCAAAGGTAGCATTGAATAATGATCTATACTCAACTTTAGTGGATGATAAGGAAACATTTGGATATTTCTTACTACTCCATGATATTGGTCATGAACTGGTATTAAACAAGTATCTAGTAGTAAATTTCCTATCATCTAAATTTCTAACTCAGTTAGAATTAGAATAAAATACCAACTCAACATCAAATTCATCAATATACACAATACCAAAATTAAATGTTCCTTTTAGATATTGAAGGACTTTCTTTGCTAATTTCTAGTGGCTTTCACAAGACTTAGCCATGAACTGACTAAGTATGCTCACATAATATGCTATATTTGGTCTAGTAGTGGTGAGATAGTTCAGACATTCAGACTTCCCACTAGTTGATGATACAAGCTTCCATTCACCTCTTTGGTTCCATCGTCACTGCATAATTTGACATTCTGTTCTAAAGGAGTAGATATTGCCTTACATTCAATCATATTGAACCTTTCAAGGATTTCCCTTGTATTTTCTTTGTGTGATTAATGTCTTACTAGATTCTCTCCAAACTTCAAGACCTAAACAATAATGCAATTCATCGAGATCCTTCATCTCAAATACATGTGACAACTAAATTTTAATGTCTTCAATCAACTTGCATGCATTTCCTATTATGATAAGATCATCAACATATACAGATATTAAAGCAACATTC
>APFE030765010.1:0-11880 GCA_000404065.3 Pinus taeda
GTAGCTCGAATTGAAGTGCTGCAAGAGGATAAGATAATGTTTATAGTCCAAATATTATTAAGAGCTAATAATATTCAACTGTTCTATTTTTTGACTGGCAGTCTAAAAATAGACTTCGCCCATATGTCTAAAAATAGAGGTTCATCTATTTTTACCAACATGACCAATCATCCATAAATAGCATCCTGCAACTCATAGACCATGATCCATATGTCTAAAAATAGACATAGTCTAAAAATAGACTTTGCGCCAAAAATAGCCTCCTGGCCCACTTAGTGAAGGCGACTTCTTTTCACTAAGCACCATCATCATCTTGTTGCATTTTCAACAGGGTTTCCCTATTATGACCCCTCAGAGTCATCCTCTGCTTGCACACCAAAGAAGAAGTTTCCTCTGACATTGTAAGCCATTATCGTCTGCAACTCTCCAGTTCCAACATTTTTGGTGATGTATTTCTATTTAATATGTATGTCCTTAAACAATTTTCCTCTGGCGTAAAGACCTATAATTGTAGTTTCAAACTTTACGTGGCTGGGGTTTGGTTATAGGTTGGAACGTCTCTGCCATACAATAAACTTACCACTCCCCTAAAGGGTTTCTCTATCCTCATGCAAGGACTTCGCATGACCCAAAATCTTTTGGAACCCTATAGATTCACTACAGTGAACATTTTTCTTATAGGTTTTCCAGACTTACAAGGGTTCTATGTGTCCATCACTCTTCTAGTTTCTCTAAAAGCAAAAGTGTCATTGATCAAGTTGTTATTATTACTATTTTTGTTTAAAGAGTCATAATTGTGCAAAGGTTACCGCTACCGCTTTCATTTTCTATGAATGACACAAAACATAATTATGCACAACAATTATAATTTGCATACCTGTTTGTTCGATGTTCAAGGTATTACTTCAACAAAACTGTTCACCTCTGCTCCCTGTACTGCTGTGACTAGCGAAGTTCTACAGAAGCTAAGCTTTCTCTTTGTCTCCCGCTTCCAATCTACCACCCAACCTTGAGAGTGGTCTTTCGGGACCAGAATCTCTCCCCCTTGCTGTCTTGTAGGACCACTGTCCTCGACAAGATATTTGCACCTAGTGCTTGGCTATCTAGTCATCACTAGACTTAGCCATCTTTTTTTTCTTCTTCTTTTGCTTGTCCTTACGGCGCAGATTTGCCTCCCCTCTCCTCCTTTTCTCTAGAAAACCTTCCAGTTAGGAGAGGTAGTTAGGGTTGCAGTCACCGCAACTGTCTAATATTGTCATATTCAGTTTGTCGTTTTACCACAGTAAATTCAAATATTTACATTTTTACTAGAGCATTACAAACGAGAAGATTCCACTTATCTCCTGCAAAAAGGCACCATTTAGCACAAGTTATCTCAAGTAAAAACCTTATCATCCTAGACTAATCAAATAAAAATGATGACCTTCATAGGCACGTTCCATTTCCAAACTTTCCGGAACCAACAGTAGGTACTGAAAGAATTGTACGAGGATAGGATATACCTATAGACTTCTTAGACCACCACAAAGCCATTTCGTAAGTTCCCAATTCATACGAGTGAATCCCCACTATAGTGACAATATCTACTCTTCAACACATCACTCTTCCATTCAACACTGAAACTATCTACACAATCTAAAAGTGAAAGGAAAAAAACAATTTATTTATTATTTAAAATTATCATTTATAAATTTAATAACAAATCAATTTCATTTATCAAAATAAAATTCTTAATATATTTTAAGTATTAACTATTTATGAAATTAATATTTTATTTAAATTTGTGTGTCAAGAGATGTATTTTACAATCCAGTATGAGAGTGATGTGTGATTTTGTCCATATTCAATGTAGAGTTGACACTTGTCTCCTTTAAAATAAAAATAAAATACATTTTAAATAAAAACAATGTCAACAATAATAAATACATAAATAAATACACATATTTAGTTAGTTTTAATTAAAAGCATTATGAAACATCAATAACCCCACTTTCATTGTGCTTGTTGTAGCTCCCCCGGTTATTAATATTTGTTAATATTACAACCCAGGATGAATGAGATAGGGTGAAAACATTCACTTTCACTCTCGAAGCCATAAATAATATATTTTTTTCAATCTTTATATTATGTAACATAATTTAAAAAGATATATATTTCAATACCCAAATTAAACAGTATTTTGAATATTCATATATATATATATATATATTATATATATATATATATATATATATGTATGTTGTTTAACATAGGAAAATATTTTTAAACAAGAAAAGGAAAAAATTAATTAATAGTAGAAAAGTAGTTAATATAAAATTGATATATGACTTTTAATAAAAAAATCAATTTGCCGTCATAGAATAAATTGGAAGGTTAAGTTAATATGACATATTCAAATATATAGCCTAGATTCATCTTAAGTGCAGATTACCAAGTGGCCAAATGGATCAAACCTCTTTTCACACTTTTAAAAACATGTTGCATCTCAAGAGATTTGATCCCTCTAAGGCTTTGGTAGATGTTGAAGTTAAGACAGGCTGGTTGGTTATATATATATATATATTATATATATTATATTATATATATATATATATATATATAAGGCAAAACCCATGGGTTGTCAAAGCTGAGCCAAAACTTCTAATGTGGTAAATGGACTATTTTTATCTCAATATATTTTTAATTATTTTTATTTAGATTTAATTTAATTTAATTTTTATGTAGTTTGACCAAGTCAAAATGACGAGACATTACAACATCTCTTCCATAGTGAAGAGCACTTTGACGCAATTAATAACAAAAAACATTTTAATATAGAGAATATGGTTCATAAATAAAATATTTCAATACCCATGTTAAGTAAAATATTTCAATGTCAACTATTCATATATGTATATATTATATAAAGCAATTAATTGCAAGTGCCAAGGGGGACTTTCAAGGCATTGTATCAATTTATGCATTCAAAAAACAATTTCATTAATGAAAAATTACACATGGTGTGTGTTTGATGGATTTATCAAGCTCTAAAAGAGATTAAATATGTTAAGATACAAATCTATTTTCAGATTTTTCACTTAAAACAAAATTACATATTAAAAGATTTAATCTCTTATTGTTTAATAAATCTATAACTTTTTTTGTAAGTTTGGTAGAACTACATCTTCATCATGTCCAACTTCTCAGGAGGATAGCATAAGATTTGAACCCAAGACTTTTGATTCAGTGAAACAACCATTACCAATTAAACTATCCCAAATCAACCATAAATCTTAATTAAAATATATATATTTTAATAAAAAAACAATTTAATTTTAAAAAATTCTTAATAAATGAAATACCTTTTATTTATTTATAGATTCATTGTACTTGAAAAACTAAGACAGTGACGAATGGAAAAGATTATCAATTGCATTAAACAAGTCTCACAAAAAAATTATTATTCGTGACAAAATATCATCCTTATCACGTGAATGTTTATAATGTTCACATATAAATGCTAGATTCGGAAAATATTTGATGTGCCCTCTTTAAAAGGTTTGAAAAGAGAGAGCAGCTTATTGGTGGAGGCTCATCAAACCCATCAACCTCTTAATTAGTTGCAGGTTTAGTCACTGGTAATGTTTGAAGATTCCATGGCACTCACAATGCATGTGAAGGTTTCTTGTATTGATATGTAACTTTTGCCAAAAATGAACCTTCCTTGAATTTGGACTAAGATTTCCAAGGGATGCTTAATGTCCATTTTCCACTGAAATGAAATGCATGTGAGTGGTTAGGACTTCTGCTTCTGCCCAAAAACAACTGTATCGTATCGTGAAGTGACTTTAAGTTTATAAAATCCATGCCAGTGAGGCTAGTGATGCTACCAATAATTATAAAATCTTAGGGAGTTGGAGCCCATGATTGCAAATTCATGATTATAAATGTTGTCTCCCATCATTGGAGGAATGTTTTATTCTTGCACTCTAGGGGCGTTTAAAGGGAAAAGGAGGCATTGCTTTAAGAATATGTGTGTGCATCTTGTATATTTAGTTAAATACATTGTTATTTAAATCACTGTTTTTAATTATGTTAGGTCATTTTTTCTGAAGTTAAAAGATGGATTGATTGATTAATTATATTATTATTATATATAGAAGAGCATCGTTTTAATTTGATTTATTAATTTTTGAAATTTAATATATTGTATTTTTTTAAATAGTTATTTTTTAGTAGAAATTTTATGGTTAATATTATTAATCAATTAAGTGAAAATATAAATTTTAGGATTAGGATGAGAATTAGAAAAAAAAAAAAAAGAAAAATTAGAATTCAAAAAATGATTATAATTAAGCTTGTTTATTCTATATATTTTATATTTAATCACAAATTATAGAAACATGGAAGTAAACTTGTAATTCTAAATATTTTTAAAGTAAAAAATATAGAGAAAAAATTATCCATTAAAAAATTAATCATTTTATTTTTTATATATTTGAAATTTTACATAAATAATGAACTTATTCTTAAAATAATAAGAATATATTTCTCACTATAAAAAAACATTTACTAAATTCATTTATATAAACACAAAAGTCTCCAACTCCTAATAATAAAAAACACAAAATATTATATTAAATATAAATACATATTATTTCTTACTCTTAAAAAAACTTCAATAATAGAAAAACAAAATATTTTATTGAACATACATATCATTTCTTGCCCTTAAATAAATCTTCCATTCTTAGCTTTTCCCCTTTTATTTGTTACTACTTCTTCCCCTTTTTATTTGTTACCTCTCCCACTTCCTAAAGAAGGATCCACACTATTCATTTGTAATTTGTAAGTTTGAAGATGGTATATCAAGATTCATAGACTTATGTGATATTTGAGTTGCATTATTTTAAACATTTCCTCTATATTAGATTGTCAGAATGCCTTTCTACATACACATAAAAGGAAAGAGCTAATCACCCAAAAGAGTGAAGTCAAAGGAATATAAAAAACTTATACTTTAATCTTTAGTCTAAACCAACATTTGATTGGGTTGAAACCAAGAATCTTTTATTTCAATAAGAATAAATTAAATGTTTATTTTGTAATTTTTATTTATATTTAAATAAAAATAACAACTTTTTCTTAGGAAAAAATAAATCATAAATCAAGTAATAAATAATTTAGAACTGCCTTCTCGGCCATGTTGGCTCCCACCAGTATCCTCAAGAAGATGAAGGAGATTTGGAGGTTCTTTTGGAAGGGTAGCAAGCAAAATGACAGGAAGATCCCCCTTGTCAACTGGGACAAAGTTGCTAAGCTTTATCTAGAAGGAGGTATGAACTTCAAGGACCTAATGACTCAAAATATCGCTATGGGGGCTACGATTGTGTGGAGACAAATAGCCCCAAAACCAGGCTGGGCTCAAAAGGCGCTTTGTAAAAATATTTCAGGGGTCAGAAGTTAAGAAGCTTGGAAGACCTCACCCCCACCATTAAAGGTTTGCAAATTCACAGGCTTTGCATGCAAGCCTTACCTCTGATACTAAAGCATGCCTTTTGGATCCTGGGTAATGTCAAGATTATTAATATCTGGACCGATAAAATTATGAACGAAGAACCTTTAGGTGATGTCCAAGAGCTTGCTGAGCTTCGAAGCTGGGTGTTGAAAAACGACATCAAAACTTTGTGGGATATCTCTAGTTCGAAGGATAATGTGTGGGTAGGCTGGAAGAAACCTCAAATGCCGATAGCTCTAGATCAGGCATGGTCATTACTACTGATCTAAGTTGAAAAGAATGAGTCTGATTAACATAAGAAAATAAGACAAGAGAGGTTCGGGCTCTCAAACTGGCTCTTATACAATTGCACAAGGCTATGCACAACTCAAAAAAATTCCCCATGTTCCTTGCTGCCCTGCGATTTGGAG
This sequence comes from Pinus taeda, assembly GCA_000404065.3. NCBI lineage: Eukaryota > Viridiplantae > Streptophyta > Pinopsida > Pinales > Pinaceae > Pinus > Pinus taeda. The sequence continues at coordinate 5,908 of APFE030765010.1, forward strand.
AGGACTTTGGAGGCAGAAGTGTGTGCCAAAAATTGATTTCTTCAACTGCTTGTTGTGTCACAACAACATTGTAGTGGCCAATCTAGGGTGCTAGATTAGACTAGATTTATTATCGACCTGGGTAAGTAAACTTCGAGGCATGTGCCTAAAATCTATGGACATAAAGGGTTCCTAACTAAGTGTTTGTTGTGATAGGCGACAATACTTCGTTACAGAAGGTTGAGGTATGTTTCCCCTCACCTTAACACCCAGATTACCTAGATTATCTAACTGTCCCAAGGATACAAAGTATAGCTAGACTGAGATTTTAGTCCCCTTACAAGGATACTGTGCACAAAACTCTGTCTAGTTAATATTGAAGCACTCATAAAGAAATAAAAAACACACCGAACTTTAAATACATAAACAAACATAGTCTATGGAAATGATTTAAAACATAACGCTGGATCAAATCTCTTACAAGATCTGGTTCAATGATCTAACGATGATATCTTTAAGCAATCACCATAAATACTATTTGTGAGAAATTGTAATCGAATTGACAAAATCATGAGCATGGAAATAACATTAGCAGTATGTGTTCTATGTAAATTCAAGAGCTATGGAAATGACATTAAACGATATGCGTTCTATGTAAATTCAAAAGCTATGGAAACGAAAGGAACAGTATACCAATCCACGCAGGGCTCGTCCATGTTTCAATGGTACACTGGAATGAACTCAATCAATCGACAATATTAACGCATAGACAATGCTGGAGTGAAAGCGTAATTATATTCAAACGCTGAAAATTGCAATCACATATATGAATTCGGTTCTCCAAAGCAATACACAGAGATAATCGTAACTTGTTCTGAAAACAAAAATGATATAGAGTCTTTATTTGCTTTCCTATCTTGAATCGAATGCACATTCATTGAAGCAGATGTTTCTGCGTTTACAGTGGAGTGATTTGTGGTCATTCTAAGATGAACCGATTTCCAGAAAGACAAAACGAAACCGGTTTAGAAACCATGACTTTTACTACCTTTGTAACCAAAAGGCTGGGGTTTGACCCAGCGTTGACCGCATAAGTAGGAGCTTTTGATCTGCTGTAAAATCGATTTTTCTCCATGCATGTACATTCAGGAGCTCGTCCCTATCCACTGCTTTGGCTTGCCTGTCATGCCATGTGTCAGATGATGAACCATTTACAGGATGTGATGTCTTCCTGCAACCTTTTTGTTAAAAATTCCTAATTTCTAACATAAAAATTCATAAATTACCTTTAATGCAAACTAACAACTATAATGCTATTAACTAATCAATTTCGATGGATGTAAAGGGGTCTATGGAGGGAAAAGATAGACAGATGATGATGTTTTTAGAAGAAAAAGAGGGTAATGGAATGGTACCAACAAACATCTTAATAGAGGACAGGCTTAAGAAGAAAGGATTCATGGGCCCTTCCAGATGTGCCCTTTGCCTGGAAAATGAGGAAAATGGCTCTCATTTATTGATAGAATGCAGATTCGCTAAAAGTATTTGGACAAAAGCGATTTCCCCATGGGTATCCACTGCTAGTCTACACAACTCGATTACTGGTTTCTTTGCCGATTGGGCTCACCGCTATCCCGGAAGGTTCCACAAAAACAATTGGTTCAAGGCAGCCTGGCTGGCCTATCTGAAACTCATTTTCTGGCACATCTAGATTGAGCGCAATCACAAATTTTTTCAAGAGAAAGCGCAGAAGGCTAACCTTGTTTTGTCGAAAGCCAACAGCCTGCTCAAGGAATTTCTCGGTGAGAAATTTGAGAAGCCAGGGAATAAAATTCTTAACCCTCAAGAATTGGCATGGGGCTGCAAGCTTGGCCTCCAGTATTCTGATGATGAGAGACAGTGCAAAATTATGAGAGACTGGCAAATCAGGCTAGCTGAGGGCAAATTCCGTAGATGGCTCCATAAGTGTGCTAGTTCCTCCTTGTTTTTTGGTGGGGAATCCGGGAATTGTTGGGGCTGGAGGTGTCATCAGGAACGCGGATGGCAACATAGAGAACATGTATGCCTGGGGTTTGGGTCATAGTACCAACATGCAAGCAGAGGCCATGGCCTTGTTGCAGGCCCTAAAGCATTTACAGGATCTTGGTATTGAGAAAACCATTATTCTTGGTGACTCCCAATCCTTGATTGAAATTCTCATGGATAACACGTCCCCTCGGGACTTTCGGCTAGCAAGAGTAGTTTCTAGAATAAGGAAGCTAGTTGGCTCCTTTCTTCAGGTGAATTTTTTCCACGTTCTTCGATAGAATAATAAGGAAGTGGATGCGGAAGCTAACAAAGTTGTCCTCCTCCTTGTTGGCATTCAGACAAGAGACGGGGTTGAAGATTGGGATCCAATCCCTTAATTTTGTTTCTCATGTTTTACTGTCTTTTGCTTTAGCAGTTTGTCTGTATCCACAAGCGTGGGGAAATTCGGGAAATTGACTCGTCTAACGGAGTTAAGAAGAGCGAGAACATTAGTGATACAGTTTTAGTTTATCTACATGTTGAAGACAACCGGTTCTTAGGCTTCCTGAATGTAACCAGCTAGAAAGCTCTAACTTTCTTTTAATACAAAATATAACCGATTTCATTAAAAAAAAATTAACTTAAAACTGCCATAATTAAAATATTAAGATTCAACACTATGGAATAAGTATAGAACCGAGAGAGTTAAACAATATTGTGAATTTAAAAAATAAATAATGGAATAACACGGTGACCACTGGGAAGATTAAGTGCATATATTATTTACTTATAAATGTTATTATATCATACGAAATATGACATTGATTAAAGTAAAGATGACAAGTTATAAGTCGGTGAAACTAGTAATAACAAAGTAAAACAATTGCATTTAAATTAGTTTCATATTTTAGGATTGATAAAACATCATAGATTAAATGCTAAGAAAAATTGGTTAGTGTACAAGTAAAAAGAAGTTCACTAACATAAATGATGAAAAAAAACATACTAGGCTATAAATCATTATAGATACATGTTAGGTCTAATTTATTAATTTTGTGATAATAAATGATTTATTAAGTATGTGATAATATATTAGGTTAAAATATATTTTCATTCTTGGTAGTAATATGAATGGAGAGAATTAAAATCTCTAATATATTTGGTAAGAAAGGAAATGAGTTACACTTTTAATCAATTATATTAATAAATTGAAAAATTGAAATGAAAAGATAATTAAATTTTTTATTTAAAATAAGAGGAAAAAATGAAAATAAAATAATAATTTTAAAAAATTATATAAAACAAAGACATAATTAATGTTAAATTTTAACATTTTTTTATTAAATACAAAATCCTTATATATCATATACTAATAATAATTTTACTAATAGCTTTAGAATAAAATATTTATACTGTTAATTTTTTTTTATGATAAGTTGTTATGTCCATAGAATATTTGCATGAGGTAGATCTACCTTTTTTATGATAAGTTGTTATGTCCATAGAATATTTGCATGAGGCAGATCTACCTAAAATAGAACATTTGTATCCCAGCCCTAACATTTGTATGAGGCAAAAATCCACCCAAAAAGATTATTTCTCTCTCGTCAAGAGAATTGACCCTGTAAAGTCTCAATAGAAAAGGTGCTTTAACAATTAAGGTGCTTTAACAATGAAGACTCAACCAATTAAGCTAACCCCTCTCCCTCTCTCTCTCAAATGGAATAACAAAACCAAAAAAATCTATTTATTACAATATATATTATTCACACATGTAAATGAAAAATAAAATTCTCAAAAAATCAACTATCTAATTGTTTACTTTATCTTCTCCAAGGCTTTCCACCCATAAATCATACACATCCTTTTTACATGTTTCTTACATTTGTAATCGTGTCCCTAATAGAATAACTAGTCAGAAAAGTTTAAATGGATTTTGGATAAGTTTCTAATTCTAAGTTTCTAATCATTGGTTCTCCTTCTAGGACTTTTACATTATCATGTGGACTGTGTCAGGGAGATCCCCTGTCTCCTTTCTTGTTTATCCTGGTGATGGAGGGACTCAGACAGTTCTTTGATAAATCTATTTTATAGGGCCAAATCAAGGGCTTAAGAATCTTTGGTGCAGACCTTCCAGTTACTCATCATCAATTTGTTGACAATTTTTTTTTATTTCTTCCTACCACCCTCAAAAAAGTGAAAGGAATTCGTTCTTTGTTGCAGACTTTCAAGGCTACCTCTAGAACCCTCATTAATAAGGAAAAGGCAAATTTATTCTTCTTTAATTGCAAAGACCCAGTTCAATGTCACTTAACGCATATTTTGGAGTTTCACAGAGTTCAACTTCCCTCCAAATACTTGGGGGTGCCTGTCGCATTGAACACCAAATGTATTGCATGTTGGAAGGATTTGTTGCAAAAACTTAATTCCCAGGTAAATAACTGGACTTTTCATGCATTGAGTTTTGTTGGTCAGTTGATTTTAAGTAAACTGGTTTTACAGGCAACTCCAATTGATCAAATGTCTTGTACTAAAGGATATTTGCAGTAAAACCATATCTTTTTAGAGGAATTTTCTTTGAAGGGATTCGAATAAGGCTAAGAGATGGTTATTAGTATCATGGGATATGTTGTTTAAACCCAAGTTGTCATGAGAGTTAGGTTTACATGATCCAGAAACTATGAGCGAGGCATTTAGTGCGAAGCTTTGGTGGAGATGGGTGATGGGTGGAAATGAATTTTGGAAGAAAATATGGATGCAGAAATATGCCCTTAACAGACCCAAGAAGATAGATTACATCATGAGTTGGTAATTTCTGGATCGAACCTATATAATTGGGCATAGGGAAGCAAAGATCTGGTTAGAAAACATGCTTTTTGGGAAGTTTGATCAGGTTGTTTGGCCTCGTTTTGGGAGGAGGCTTGGAAATAAATGCTTTGTTTAAGTGATATAGGTACGTTTCAAAATTCACAAGTCTTTTTAACAAATCTTGGTGAAATGAGAGTTTGTGATTATTGGAAGCAAAGGGATAATCCTATATTTTGGAGAGATTGGAAGAGTTAGGAGGATTGACTAGCTTCATTACAAGATTTACCATGGGACACTTTCCAGTAGGAATTGGGGGGTCAAAGGATTAGATGGTCTCAAATGTGTGATACACTTATATGAGGCAAAATTTCACTTGGTTCTTTCACCTTGAAAGAAGCCTACTTGATTATTTCAGAACATGGGACCCTTAAAAAAGATGTCATTTGGACAAGAATATGATGTGGTATATATTGGCCAAAAATTTCATGTTTTCTCTATTTAATAGCAAGGCATAGGCTCTTAACTTGGGATCACATGTGACGTAAAGGTTATGAAGGATGACCCTTATGTTTTATTTGTGGCCAGGAAGAAAAACTAGAACATCTCTTTCTCACTTGCCCTTTTGCGCTAGAGGTATGGTCTAGTATTCTTTTTTTCTTCGATATTCATGCTTATGACAGGCAAAGTTTGTTTACTTTGTTGGAGAAATGTTGTCTTATAAAATTTGAAAATACTATAGTAAATCAGGCTATCAGTTTTATACTTTGGAATTGATGGAAAGAGATAAATTTTAGGATTTTTCGTGACAAGAGAAGACCAGGGAGATTGATTCATGAATTGGTTATAGCTAATTTATGAGAATCCATTTTGTTGGTTTCATGGACCTAAAAGGATTGGATTGGTAATGCTACAAAATGCTAATCTTGAAAATTTTAAACTTGGATCAGAAGATGGTTGCTATAACAACTAAGGCTTCTTCTGACTGACATATTGCTTCAAATACTTCCTATAACCCCTCCCAGTAATTTTATTAAATAAAATTTTGATGGGGCATCAAAGGGTAATTCAAGTTTAGTGGGTTATGGAGGAATTTTTTGGGAAAATAACTCTTGTCCTTTGATATTTTATGCAATGAATTTTGGGATTGCTTGCAATAATGTGGTTGAATTCATGGCCTTG